>DWDV01000068.1:0-23063 GCA_018245615.1 Mimoniades ocyalus | reverse complement strand
CACACACACACACACACACACACACACACACACACACACACACACACACACACACACACACACACACACACACGCACGCACGCACACGCACGCACGCACGCACACGCACGCACGCACATACACACGCACGCAATGTTTTATGTTTTCTAATTTTAAATCAATTTTATGTTATAGATGTAGTTGATCAATGTAATCAATATCATGTTTAGATTATTATTCATTTATCCATTTTCTTTTCATATTCCTAGTGTTATCAATTCTTATATGATTTTATATGCACATACATCTGTCCCGAGGTGGGCGTAAGTAAGCTGCGACGCAGTTTTTACTACTGCAGCTGCTCACATGTATATATTTGAGCTTTTTACTTGACGATTTATTTTAATGTGTATTCAATAAAACTCTTTGAAATCTTTGAAATTCGAAAGCAAAAACCAGATATTTGAACGTTGCAATGTCAACGCTTTATTACTTTGCACCTTTGAAACCTGTGTAGCAGCCCAAAAAAGTAAACTTTAATTTAGTCAAAAATTTGACCAATTAATTTCGGGCCATAATCCCCGCACCCACTTAAAACAGGAACAAGTGACGCAAACGAAACTGGGTCGTATGCTTTAATCGTTAGGTTTCAAATTGCCTCATGAGTTTCCTATAAAAAGCAATTCCCACATGAATGATCGCAGCGGAGTGGGGTCAAAAGTTGAACTTGGTAAAAAATCGGGTGCGGCAGCTGTTGGGCATATGACGGGAACGTCCATGATGGAAAAACGTTTAATAAACGTGGAGCTCGCGCGCTCATTTCTTTCACTCAGATATTTTTTCGTTGCTAAGTGCGAACGAGGTGTTACACCAAGTGTTTGTGACTTTGATCGGAATAGTTCCCCGATATATAATTACATACGATATGATGAAAGTTTGTTTGAATGAGATATTGGAGTATTTTATGGCGAGTTTTAATTTTTTTTATAGAGTAACGAAGCTTAAATTGGGTATACTTTCTATTTATAAGATATAACAATGCATAGAATAAAGATGTATATTGTAGTAGTATATTGTATGTAGTATCTTCCAGTGGGTTTGAGTGCTTCTCATCCTATTATAGACTATGGTGGATTATGGTCGACTACGGGCTATGGTGAGCTTGACCTAAATAAGAAAAGAAATGGCCACTTGAATATGAATACTTATTACATGCCCGAAAACCCAATAGCCATCTGATTTTCGAGAGCACTCGATAAATTTGGTCACTGATTGAAATATATTATTCTTCGGCAAATATAACAACATGTTGTTATGCTCTTAGACATGAGGATATAATACGCACACAATCCACGTTTCGTATCTTTCAATAGTCTTTTGGTTTTCGCGGTCGTGTTATTTCATTTTTCCCGCTAAATATTTGACCGAGGCCCTTTCGACTGTTCTTTATTTACAAACTAAATTGTCCCGACAAATTGAGGCCGGCAAATGGTGGAAACGTAGAAAAGGTTTAGGAAGATTTGAAAACAGTATTTTTTATCATTTTGGATGTTAAATTTACTCCTACGTTTTGGGTTTCACCTCAAAAGTGTGACCTATATAGATTCGAAAGTTTAAAAGGGAACTTTACTTAACAAGATTCACAATGTTGCAAGGCTTGTCGGAGAGTATCGATAATTACGTACTTCTGTGGTAGTTTTATTTACTTTGTGTCGTAATTTATGTACTGCCCGTTCTTCCGTGTGTTTCAATTTGAAACTTATAATAGGTGGCTCCGGTTACTCGGAATGTCGAGGAATAAATTACAGGAAAATAAACGAAATATTACTTGGGGTTGTTGTTATTTTGTTCTTGTGAGGCTAATTGTTTGTTATTGTTCCTACACCATTGTTTAATTCAGGCCGATTAATCATATAATCATATAATAATAAATATCAAGATAGGAATGAAAACAATACAAATTGGTATCACCGGGGACTTAATTGAACAGTCAAAATATCCCATTTTCATTTGAAGTTGGACCTAAGGTATGTAGCTATGAGGCTGAGTCAAAAATGGTAATATACGAATAGAATAGTTCCATAACAAGGTGCTCAGGTACATTGTAAAGGCGCCTTGGTGCGCGCGAAATGAGGATCTCCATCGGGACCTAAAATTGGAGTTCGTAGAGAAGGTTACCGTAAAATATGCCAAAGCTTCACCGTTATTTGAACATCGAGGCCATCCAGCTCCATGATCACACATACTTGTTCCTCACTAGTTATGTGTCTATAGACTACATACTAAGTTTTCACTAAAGAAAACAGATCTTTTTGAGTAATAAGTGAACTTACTAACTTAGTGACTTACTAACTAACAACTAAGTGACTTCTTAAAATACTAAGATAGTGCTACGATCATTTTCTTAGAAATATTTATATTAGAAGTTCAGGTTAAATTTTGTAATAATACTGAGGAACAATGTCTCTAGGATCTTAATTTAAAAAAAAATTAAATACACATTACACAATCTTGAAACAAAACTTGTTCGATCATCTACAATCTACACTTTGACGGTGGAAACATTTTCAGGAATTTGCACAACACCGGTCACGACTTGCCCAACTATTGGCAACTGTCAACTCTGTTGGCTTCGCTCAAATAACTTTAGTGTGGATCTTAATTACGGCCTTCTGTCCTATTTGAGTGTATCCCGCATCGCTTGTGTTACTGCTTACACTACAATCCCACTTGTAACTGTGCCACATTTGACGGCACCCACTATGGCTAATACGGGCGGTTGGCTTCTCATACGTTATCACAAGCTTAGAACTATCTATTGACTTACTGTTATCGCTTAACTACAAAATAACAATCATTCATGATATTACAACATGGGTTGATATTTCATATAAAATTTTCTACTGACAGTTTTGTAATAGAGTTGTCTGCAATAGAATTCGAAACGATCGAAATAGATAATAATATCAAAAAACACGCTCTCATGAAGTCGTGGTAAGCCTAGTGATGGAGTATTGTTGGCACGTAAGAGTTATCGTGTGGCGTTGTCGAGCTTTCGCTAAGCTCCGTATTGATGAGGTTTCACTTCGTTTAAGTGTGTTTAACTTAGTTATGCATTAATTTGCTTATGGTAATTTAATCACCGTTGTGGTAGCGAGCAAGTGTGGAGTAAGTGAAATAGTTAGTTGTACTGAGATCGTTTCATCGCAAGCGTTGAGCGACAAAATGTAATATTTTTTTTCTTCTGTTGTAGAACTTACACATATGTAGCCGGAAGTGTTAATGTCATTTCTGCTACATAGTATCTGTTTGACGTAAAATGTTAGTTTTTAACGAAATTTTTATTAATATTTAATGTTTTTATTAGTCATAGCTTATGTATGTTTAACATGTATAATTCGAGAATACTCGCGACTGTTATATCTAACTTAAAATATTAAAACAAAAACCGAGTAATTTTATGATAATTCGATTATTTTAAAACTGTGCACCAAACATAAATTCAAGTATTTGAATCTTTTCGAGTTAGCTAGCTGTAATTGGACAAAGTTCATTGTTTTTAACGGCATAGTTCGCTTGCTCCTTAGTTTTTTCAATCCTCGATTTTGATCTTGACTTTATCATAAAGTGATTTAGATATGCTTATTTTCAGTACTTGAACAATGTCATTCAATCATAATTTTGTTTCATTTTTTTCAGGTACGATTATTACTGAATATGAAAACTACTGCATACCTATATGTGCGGTGAATCTATACATACTCGTAAGTAAAATTAATCGCATTAGATGGACTGTTTTCGAAACTGTTTAATTCAATAATAGAACATGTTTCCATTGTTGTTATATATATATAAAAAAATTACAAAATATGTACAATTACAGACTTGTTGACATTTTTAAGCTTAGCTGATGAGAGTAATTTTACCAGACGCTTCATGTACCATGCATGTGTGTTCTGTCGATACACTTAACATAAATGCGCTTTAACTACTGAGGGGGAGGCATGCGTATCGAGACTATGGCAGCGCGTATACTGACGAGACGGGTGTCAACGATGCTTAGCAAGCGCGTGCTAATCAATTTTGCCTTATAATTTTGTTCGCGTAACTTTTATATTTAATGGTCTGTATAATGGGATTTTTATAAAGCTTTCAATGTCGAATTCGAAACTTGAAACTCTCAAACTAATTATCGTAAAAAAATATTGTATATAATAAAATGTCAATTTTTGTTTGTGAGATCGTCTTCTAGGTACTTTTGACGAGCGAAATTTCGCCAGACACATCATATCATTTTACCAGACACATAGTATAATTTATGTTGAACGATGCATATATATGTAGACACTCCAGCGGAAGGATGGAGGGGAAAATGACGCGTCGAGACAACGCTTCGGTTCGCACTCAAGTGCGCTCAGCTTAGTTTGCGTCTGCCTAAAGATCGACGAGTGACTCACATGTATGTACGAAGATCGTGTGTTCTTGGTTCAATTATGTGATCATTTTTTTTGTTTACGCTGTTCTATATTCGAAATTAAATGTTTAGTAATTCCATTTTTAGCTTGTAACATGATTCATTTATGCCTCAACGAAAATTTCTTTGAATGTCTTCATATACCTCGTACGACTATTCCTGCAAGACAGGTTAGATTAACATTAATTTAAATATCAATTAACTTTCAGTATTGCTATGGTTATATTATCTATCCATTTTCAATCATGATTGAAATAGAAATATGTATATTAAAATCATTAATTTTATGCTAGAAGTCCGTTAGGAAATGGCATCAGTTTCATTTACATATTTTATACAAGTTGTGTCGCGCCATCTGCGGGGTATCCCAAGGAGTATCAAGCTCACAAAAGATTCGGAACGTTTTCGTGGAAACGCATAGTCAGCGTCGAAAAAAAACACAATGGCCGGAGGGTTTGTACATCCCTCGCAGAGTGATCACTCGGTCTTCCCGAAATAACAAATGAATTGAGAAAATCCTACCCATCTATTGCATACCAGCTTAGTACGGTAGCTGGAATAAGGTCGCTGACTACGGAAAATTCTCCTCACCAATTTACAATATGAGGGGTTGTGTTAACTGCGTGCCTAAAAAATTACTCCACGTATTCGTAATATTATTCGTTATTGTTATTATACGCAGTTTTGAAGAGGTTGTTGGTTATTAATACCTATGATGGCTTTTTGTATAACAAAAGCAATTAAATGTGACATAAATTAGATTGAACGCGGCCATTAGACGCATATGTAATACGATTAAGTTATTTCACCTATTGTAATATGCCCTACATTTTATTACTATTATTAGTTGTTTTTATTATGTTGGTGTCGAATAAATAAATAAATTACGTATCAAGCGGGTAGTCAGAAATCTAGCGTTGTATGATCGTAGTAAATTAGGACAGTCTAAAGTTCAAGCAGAAATCATTATGTTTTTATTACATAATATTCAAAAACATAACATCACGTCTGTAATCCCCGAAGAGGTAGGAATAGTAGTGCCACTTCCATGTTTAACCAGTTACGTTTACGTCCCACTATGGAATTAGCGGTGAGCCTATTGCCATACACCGGGCATATACGAGTATCCAGAATCCAAAACACTACTAGAAAATCTAAATTAGAAAATTTAGTAGTGTCCCACACGGGAATAGAACCCTGGACCTCCCGATCGGCAGTCGCACTTGCAACCAATACGATCAACAAGGCAGTCAAATAATAAAATATTCCAGATAATAAAAATAAATAAAACTCAGCTGGTAACATTCATATTGTGCGACTGTGAATGCATTCATTACGAATAAATTATTTTTCTTTTCTTTTTGACTAAATACAATTAGTGGCACACATTTTAATAAATAAAATTCATCAGTTCCGTGTTTAAAGATTTTTAAAGGAATTGAAATAACCAAAGTTGGTATATTTTAAATATTTGCATAAAAGAAAAATAAAAAGTATTTTCGTTCCACGGTAATTGGAAACAAAAATAGCGCACAAATTGTTAGTGCAAGGTCGCGCGAAAATGAATACGCATTGCAACTTTAAAACCGAACGAAGTGGAAACTCGAAAAATATTAAAATATTCATCGAACATTACAGGTCAATTCGGAACGGTCCCGCCACTCTGTTGCTCTTCATACCGGGCCGAGCGAGTATTCAGAAAATTTAATTTCCGTAGACAGATCGAAAAATTTCGCACCAGTGTGGTATGCGCGCCGTAATTGGGTCAACCCGACGGACAATGGAGTCCGACAATGTTATTATTAGTAGATCTCTCATTCAGACCGCCGCTTAACTTATCAATCATCTCTTTGTGCTCCCAAACTTTGTAGGAGACTGCGAGAAATGTGCTAAAACGAAAGTTTTTCTCGAGTGTCGGGTGAAACGTTTTACGGCTGGCCTTGAATGTTGAACGTATAAAGGCGACAATCATTTTTATAAGCTTCTTTTGAACATTTGATTCCACTACTTTTTAAGTTGTAATTTCGTATCCAGCTTGGGCCAATTTAATTCTCCGGTCGAGGTGAGTTTTTCTATCATCTAAACACTAATCAAATTTATTATCTTAAGACGCAAGGCTGTTTTACTAACATAGCGCACAACACTGAATTACGGATGTAACGTTGACCCTGTTTCATGGCTATTTGCTATAGCGTATAATTGAATGAAGAACACCATACATCAGACTACTTGATTAAGTAGCGGTCCAGAGAAGAAGGAATCTAATCAATAGGTCAATTTACACAAATCGAGCACAACGCTCGGAGAGATCTCCGTTAATCTAACCAATCGATTATATTGGTGAGCTAATAAAGATTGACGGGGGACTCGCATCGCCAATAATTATTTCGACCATGATAAGCCAAAGGCCGGCTTTTAGTTACTGAGATGGAAATGCCTTCGGTAAATAATCTGTTCTGCGTCTCAAGCATCCAATTAGGTGAAAGTTGTGATACCGTGTCTTATCAATTTGTGTCATGATTGTTTAAAATTTAATATGTTTGGCTTGTCGATGCTACAACAGTGTTTACTTGGCTCAATAGCACATATCAAAGTAATAAGAAACAAGCGAGAATAACTTTTCTCAGTACACAAAAGTAGCTTGATATGATTTACTAGTTCAGAAAACAGCCATACAGACGCGGCCACTGCAACCAATAAACAAGTGCAAACAAACTGAAATAAACAAAGTTGAAGTTGTATTCTGAGAACGTAGATGGAGCGAAGGCACTCTCCATTCAACAGCGCTATTGGCACTTATGCTTTAAATAGAATTCTTTATTTTGCATCTTGTAGATATAGGAAACGTGACGCTGATTATCAGATACGAGTATTAAGTTCTATGCATCTCAGCATTCTCCACATTTCCGTTTTCAATAAAACTATTGACAAACACAGTGACCGACTGACTTATCGACTGATGTATACACACGAACTCGTGTTACGTTTGCAGTTAAGTCTTGTAAAAAATTCTACTCGTAACATGAACAAAGAATTCGTTTAAATTTAACATATTTAAAAGAAGCTTGGTCATCAGACATACCAACAATGAAGACGTTACAATGCAGTGCAACATTTTCAGCCATTTGCCATTTAAAAGCTAACGTTTTTAACTTTCAAAGCACAAAGCGAACTGAATGTTCATACGCTTATTTTAGCTGTTATTTAAGAGCTTAGAGTGAGTCGTGAAGCAAGCTTTCCTTTCTCTTATTCTCATTTGCGCCGGAGAACTATTGAATGGCGCGTTTGCGAGTAATTGTCGAACAACGAGAAGAGAATGATGCGTCTATTGTATCCTTCACAATCGTCGATGTATCCTTTGTACTAATACTGTTATATTGTACTAGAACTAATATAATTGCGAACTTTCTCTAATCATAGTTATCACGTACCTACATGCCTAGCTGTTGGTATATTATACGTTCTATGTAGGAAATGGAATTTAGAGATACGATCAATATTTAGATTGTGTATGTAGGCCGGATGAATATTTACAACATATTTGATATCTATTTATACTACACTTTCGTGGTTAATTTTCTTTCATTCACGTGTTATTATGTACATGGAGCAAATCACACTTTAATTCAAGTTTTCGTAATAATTGATAGTATAACTACATTATTACATAGGTAGTATGTTAAAAAGCGAAATAAGAATATTGTAACATTCACTTGTTACTTAATCGTCTGTTGAAAATATGTAAGAACATTGGCGCCAACGAATATATTTTATAGTTTTTTATGTTATTTAAGAAATCTGCATCGATACTGCATAATGCCGATGTTTTATTTACATCTCCCACAGCTCTCACGTATCACAATCTGTTTGTGTAACAAGATCTAGTCGATAAAAATAATACTAAAACTGTTGGAAACATGAGAATCTCAGTTGTCGACCGATTAATTTTAAAATGTACAATGGAAAAGTTACGAGATTGAATTTTATGTGTTCTGATGTTTATGGAATAGCAAAGTCTTATAGTTATTAGCATGACAAGTTATAAAAATAGGCACAAAAACTGTGACGTAATACGTGCAATATTTATTCTCTTTTATTATGTAATATGATTCTAGTCATTAATACTTACGTATCTGCCCGGTACTGGAAACCTGAGTGTTTTGATACAATACCACTTAGATAAATCAGGCGAAGCAAATATATATGTACATATATCGTTATAAATGAAATTGTTATAGTTATTTAGAAGACGCTAAAAGATACTTTTTAGTCTCAGTCCACTGTTACAGTAGGGCTTGGCTTACAGCAACTAGCTTCTGCCTGCAGCCTTTCGCAGGTCGTTATAGATTCAATGACAGGGAATAAGATATTTTTTAAGTGAAGAGAGTAGCAAACGAGCTGGCTGTAGCCGGACGAGTGGGCGTCCATAAAGTCCGTGGGTCCGTTGGGGTCCGTAAAGAACTGAAACCGATCTCAAACGCGCCTGTAGGAACTAAACTGTTATTAGTGTCCGTTGGTCTTATTAGTATTAGATGTTAATGAGAAGAACATGCAAGAAGGTTAATAATATGAACAATAATACAATTAACATTATATTATAATAAATGTTATGCGATGAATTGAATGCTAGTATTGAACTAAAATGTTAATACTAGAGTGAATAGTGGTGAAAATATACAAACGGTTCTCAGTTTGATACCAATAAGGGAACAATGTGAAAAGTTAGTTATACAAAGAGTTATTGTGGATAGGGCAAATAGAGGGCCGCAGACGCGCTGCGCTTGGATGAATGCCCCCTCGGAGCGAAAACACACGAGCGGTAACTCCAGCGGATCCAATACTACACGTTTCCTTATTGTGTCATTTTGTAATAACTTTATAACCGTAATACAATAATTTCAGCTTGTATATAAAAGTGCCTGATTACAATTATAATATTATGTTGATGGTTTTGTTTTGATGAATATTATATTATTGCATGTAAAAATTGTTTGCCTCATTGGTCATGTTGGTTGCAAGTGCGACTGCCGATCGGGAAGTCCTGGGTTCGAATCCCAGGTGGAGTACTACTGTATTTTTCTTATTTAGATTTTCTACTTGTGACTCGAAATTTGAAAATGTGCCCGGTGTATGTCAATAAGCTCACCACTTATTTCATAGTGGGACGTAAACGTAAGTCGCAAAACCGCCAAGTATACTATACTCCTCTGCCTACTTTTTCGGGGATTACAGGCATTATGTTTCGAGAATGTAAAATTATTTATTAAAGAGTGCGATACACATTTACCTAAGTAACAGAAGTGGCGTCATACATTGTTTTTTATTTGTTTATGAGTCGTTTTTAAACGTAAAATATGTTCGTATGTTCTTAATCTTTGCTAGATACGAACGCCGCGTTTGTAAATATTCAAAATATTCTGGTGGGTTCGCTTTTTAAATTTTTGTCGGCTTATAAATACACAAAATCGGATTGTGAGACGCGGAAGGAAATCTTCTTCGGTGAGATATTTAAAAGCACAATATGTCCTTAATACGGCTTACCGATACTAAATTTAAATTCGCGAGATATTTATTTGGTTTTCATATATCCAGGAATGTGGCTACTTGTTTAAATTTCCTTGCAATCTGTAGATGGAAATTTTTCGTGAAATTATCATATGTTGTAGGTATTATATAATGTACTTTTAATATATATTGTAAAAGTCGGTTTTTCACTCCTGCATCCAAGACAACATACAAAAATATGTTACTTAGAATGTAACGTTCGGCATATTGGATACCATTTCAGTATATAAAAGTACGAAACGAAATCTTATTTCAGCGTCATGAATAAAATAACAGAATTCTCCTCATTGTTATTGTTGTATCGGACTTCAATTTCATGTGTCTTTTAATATCGTGGATACGAAAGATTTTGTCTGTTCTGCTTTCGCGTCTTAATATGTTGTGGAAATCGAATTGAAATAATAATTATCATAATGTTTTTCGAGAAGATATTCATATCGAAAATTTATAGTAACAATTTGCCTGAAACGACATGAATGCAGATGTTATTTTCGGTATAAATAGATGCTGGCATATTATTGAAAATATAAGCAACAACAGATAACATATTTTCCTTAAAACTACGATGTCACAGACGTAGTGGTTCACTAAGGCGATATCTTTCGGCAAATTGATCGCAGCTACAAAGGAGTTTCTCGACCTTTCGCCGCCGCCGGTCCGGCTGTCAGGTCTGCACAATGCCGCCGAATGCCTACAAGCCTTTCAATTGTTACACCCCTGACGCGATTCAAACTTGTAACAAATGGCGAACGCCTATTTTATTCAGCGAGAATCAAAAACGTACCCTTAGTTTAATTTCCTGCTGAATCTGGTTTCTTTTTTGTTTTGCGGCAAAGTTTTTTATTTTAAATAATTGTATCCATTTAACAGTAGGTACTTAATGAAATACCACAACTATTAATGTACAATATATTCAACAGAGTGTCTTATCATGTTCAATCATCATTGTCATCACCAAGCCGTGTTGTTGTTGTTGTTGTTGTTGTTGTTGTTCGCTGTTGTTCCGCTGTTGATCACTCGTATTCCCTTAGAATAAGCCTTATTAATTATTTTCATATTAATCAAGCCTTAACCTTTGTTAGGGCTATAAACTGCCACGATAGCCAATTGCGGGTTGTTAGATTTTGCCCGCCTTACAGAATATTACGGAGAAGTCTAAAATTTGTCGAATGTCTTACGACGTTTTCCTTCACCGTTACGATAAGTGACATTTAATAAGTGAATAAAGCTTATTTTTGGTTGTTCAACATCACTACGATATACCCACGATATAACAGTGCATGATAGAGCTATGTAGGTTTCAGACAAAGAAATGTCAATACCATCGAGTGAGGTCACGTCGAGAGCTAGCTTCACGCTTCGACGCCTACGACGTTCGCCGATTCTTCATCGGCAATATTCAGCACTTTATTCCATTCACTTATCGCGCGTCAATTTTTAAGACATTTCAAACAAGTCACTATTCTTATACTAACTAATATAAAATTACTTCACGTCGAGTCGTAGTGCATACATTCCGAAAGTTTTTCCAACAATTTTGTCTATTAAATATTCAAATACGCATTGTGTTAATGTTAGCTGGATCGATTCAGGTAACAGATGTAAAGTTACATGCTAGTTAAGTGTCATGGCGTATTCAACACGTCAGTTTTTGTTAGTATTCACCAATTAAGCAGATATTAAATTATGTGAAAACGTAACATCACGCTTAAATTACGCCTGTAATCTCCGAAGAGGTAGGAAGAGTAGTGCCACTTCCACGTTTCACGAGTTATGTTTACGTTCGTTCGTATACTAAGTTCGTTTTACAAAAATGTTTTCTGTGTTGCTAGTCGTTATGTTTATAATTTTCAGTATAGGTACATGAGTATTTACAGAAGTGACTCGTATTTAATAATGCGAGAAGAAGCCTTATTAAATATCGTAACATAAACATAACATTAGGCCTGTAATCCCCGAAGCAGTATGCAGAAGAGTGTAGTACACTCCCAGAGTTCGCTAGCGCAAGCTGTTGTACCGGTTGCTAGCGCGGCTGCCGATCGAGAGATCTTGGGTGCAGATCTCGGGTCGGGCACTATTACATTTTTCTAACTTAGATTTTCTAGTAGTTTCTCGAAGTGTATAGGTATGTGCTCGGTGTATCGCAATAGGCTAACCACCTGTTCCACCGTGGGACGTAAACGTAACTACCTACCTCTACCTCTTCGGGGATTACAGGCGTGATGTTACGTTAGTCCTTTGTTTAGGCTAGGTCGTGATAATAATGAGGAACTAATGTACACATTTAGGACTTTAAAGATAAAAAATATATTTGTTGTATAAAAAATAACTTATAAAAAAAAAGAATTTGTTCTCTAAGGCGTGTGAAGTCTGCCAACCCGCACTTGGCCAGCGTGGCAGACTATGGCCTTAACCCTCCCATTCTGAGAGGAGACCCATGTTCCAGCAGTGGAACGATAAAACGGTCGATAAAAGAATATATATAAATTTTACAATGTTCACAGAGAACAGAATTGAAAATAAATTTTACACTGTTTACAGAGAACAAAATTGAAAATTACTAATTGCATTAATAATTGCGTGCATTTAGGAAACCCGTTCCTAATTATTTAAGACAATAAAGATATCCGATTGGATTATCACAAGGCAATTACGGACACACATTTCTAATATTTGTCTTGTAAATAATGTTTTTACCAAATAAAAAATCGAAACACGGTTTATATACTAAAATAATGGAAATGAAATTATACATTTTTGGTGAATCAATCCAATGCCAATCGCAGGCAGCCCTGGCCGCTGATTGTCGGCGTCTGCACAATCGTGCCTACACCGTGTAGGACATCGATCGCGAGCCACGCGTGCCCGATGCCACTATTTGCGGTTGGACACATTACCACCACATACCAGCGCCACTGTGTACATTCGCAACACCTCCCACGGAATGCACTGGCTACTATACCGCTTCAGTTGAAAGATTTGCGATGCATCGTTTGCAATAACACTTGATTGAAGCCTCATTTAATTGCAGGGTTTTTTCGATCCCTTTTATCGTTCCACTGCTGGGCACAGCCTTCCTCTTAGAACGACAAGGTACTTAAAATATACATGTTATAACATTAAAATAATCACTTAAATGTGTGAACATATGATTCACAATGATAATGTAAAGCATTTCCTAGAACACACGACACGACACGATACATTTTAACTTATGTGCAGTAGTAACATTTCGATATTATAATATTAAGCTCTCTTTTAAGGTTATATGCAATCATATGTAAATTTAGATTTTGGCGATCACTTTTAATCTTAAAATTCCGTTTCGTTATCATCTCAAATTACTTCCGATACTCCAGTAAAAGCAGAAAGAAGGCCATATAGCATTTTTGTTGTATAATGTCCATCATTTGTATCTATTATTTTAATTCCACCTTCATAAGCAATTAGCGGGCGTTACACAACGCAAGCATCTTATAATAAATTAATTGTGTGGATATGGCAAATAGAAATATGATACATCGTTTCGAAACATTCTGGCAAATATTTATGTAAATATCGAACAACACGAGTTTCAAATCGTGTGTTTAATATTTAACTAGTCGAATCAGATGACAACACAAATGTATTGGCCTGGAGATTGCTCATAGGTTTATGGTATGCTCGACTTCGATTCATCGGACCATCGATACATTGATTTCTATCTTGAAGGAATTGTCATAAGAACAATTTGTGGTTATTCATAAATAGAGTAGTAGTCAAGCATTATATTATAGCATTATAGAGTCAACTCAGTACTTGTTAATGCGTCTGAACAGCTTAGAATAGAACAAATACTACCTAACGAAAGACAACCGATATAAATAAATTAAAAACATATGTATACTAGTGTTACTCATACTAACTACATCCTGTTACTAAATAGTTACCGACTAAAAATATTTTTTACAACTAACAACTTAGTTTAAATTAATACCCAGAATAAATACTTGTGTGGTGAGCACAAGTATTTGTTCTCTCTCTGGGTGTAAAAATATCAGGCGTGATGTTACTTTTCTTATATATGTACATACTTTATCGGCCGCCTGGTTATCATAACACAAGTTCTCGTGATGCTTACTTTGGGACCAGGTGGCCGTGTGTGGAGATGTCTCAAGATATGATTATTATTATTATTATGTAAATACAAGTAGCAATGACACTGTATACCCATGCGGTTATTGCGTAAAATTACATAAGCGCCTGTGTTGACGTTGACGAACGTCTAACATATTTATATAATACGATACATTATTAAATGTGCAGAAAAACACAAGGAATATGAGAAGGCGATATTCAAACATAATTCACATTCTCATGTTGATAGGTTTATATTGTAGTCATTATTACATACATATTTTCCACCGATGTTATAATGTAAGCACATATTTTCCTCGTCATGAACGATATAACAAACAGTATGCAATTGGCCGCATTTGTGCAACAATATTAGAATTCCACTACGTATTTTATACCGTGTTTTCTTTGGAGACGTGACCACCGGATGTATTTCTCTGGTCGAGCTCCCGGAATCTCCTCTGCAGACTCTGGCAGACGCTGAGTTAATATTGGTAATTAGTACCTTGTCTACGTATATGGTTTATCATACCATAAAATTATTTCGGAAAATGTAGAAAAATTGCGTCTGTGAGAATGAAAATGTTTCGCACGTGGTACTCTGCTCACCTCATAAGAGGCCTGGCGTGACGATGTAATGAAAAAAAAAAGTCCGGATCGAGGCAAAGTAGTTTGAATTTAATTTTACATCGGAAAAGTATTTAATAATATTCAGGATCGGGTCAAAGAGGATGTGCCAAAGAACTATTAAAATGTAAAATCAACGAACATTCTAAATATAATTCTCCGTATTCAATACTAAATGTCAAATTGATTGTCCTTAGGCGACGCTGAGGCGGCTTATCCCATATGATCACCAGACATCAGAGAAATACAAAAAGCTGAAAGAAGCACAATAATCTTAATTTACTTCAATAAGTTCATTCGTTATTTCTATAATACGCTTCTCCTAAGTAGATTATCCTTAGTACTTATTTACTATTGGCAGTCTAAAATTTATTCATGAAATACAAGAGTAAATATAAAACCTCAAAACAGTTACTTTTTACGGTTCATAATCCATATAATGTTTGGATAAATTTTATTATCTATATATTTTGCTAGATACGAGTATATGTCATGTGTAATAAAGATTTGCAAAATATCATGATGATTTCATTTTAAGCTAACGTGATTTATTTTAAGGCAGCTTATTTCATTTTATGCGAAGTTATTTTATTTTACGCTACATTTATTGAGCGTAACATCACGCCTGTAATCCCCAAAGAGGCTGAAGAATATAGGACACTCACACGTTTCACCAGTTACGTTTACGTCCCACTATAGAATGGGTGGTGAGCCTATTGCCATAAAGCACATATCTTGACTCCGAGCCGCTACTAGAAAATCTAAATTAGAAAAAAATTGTATTGCCCGACCCAGGATTTGAACCCAGGACGAACAGCAATCGCACTTGCAACCAACACGACCAAAAAGTCAAAATTTAACGAAGATTACAATAGATAGGTACATATGCGTGGTATTTTCATAATTTATGTGACAAAGAGGTAAGTTTTTTAAATTCATTTTCATGTGACTCTATGTGTTAAAATAAAAGGTAGAGCTATAGCGTAATCAACAGTATAATAAGCCTGTCATAGCACAATGATGGAGAAATCTTCTCTAATTAGCGTCTATCCGTCTCGTCTTCTGCTTACCGCGTAAAGAGTCATTATTATTTATCCACATCTATTTCATAAACAGGATTTGTTTATGAAATAGATGTGATTTGATTTTGAAGTATTATGAAGAGATGTTCATAATACTTCAAAATCTAACACGAAATCGCAGCCAGTGCTTTAAAATAACACTTAATTTATCTCTCGGTGTATCTTTATAATCTCGCCAATTATTTTCCCAAACCGTTCCTTTTAAAAATTTCAGAATTGTATATTTAGCAATACCCCAGACTAATTATAAGAACGGGGTTATTATAGGCATACCCCCTCAGGGGAGGCCTATTTTCAAAAGCGAACCGCAATAGATTGATGATGATGATGACTATAACTAAAATGTTAGAAAGAAAAATTGTAGGTAAGTATTTGGGCTATTTTTACACGGAGTTAGGTTATTTATGCAAAGTAGAATGTAAACATTTATCATCCGTACGATTACAAAATTAAATATGCGAGTGGCCAAGTTATATTCATATTTATGTAAATGTTTAGAAATGAAAAAAAAATATAGCTTCCTTGGAATTATTGGTTACATTTTACATATGATATAAACAAATTACATTTAAATGTCTGTTCTGATCTTTCATATAATCAAGCCTCGTTATTACAACTTCACAGAGCGTAATTTTGAATATGACTGGCTGCAGGACCAGTAATTATGGAACGACTGCAACATTCTACACGAAGTTGTTATTACAAGCAAATAGGTATGTATACATTTTCCATACTTTCAATGAATTGTCCAATGTAAAATATTCTTTTTTAATTTCTTAAGCCAGTAGCCCTGTATGAAAAAAGTGTCATAAATACAACACGCTTATTTAAGGATAGTTATTTAGCACTCATTCCTCCCTGCCGACCCCGTGAGGATGCTGGCGTGAAGAAGTTATAATAAATAATGTGTATATAATAGAGTAACGTAACATAAATTTAATTAATAAATCAAGATTTAGTGTTTCGTTATATTAGAATTAAAAGTATACAATATATACATGGTTTGAACAACTACTCGTACCTCAATGACATTGTGTTTAAATACTTTACTCACCTAAATCGACATCTCAGTTTTTTGATCCTGCATTGGGACCTGTAAATAAAAACGTTGGAATTATTAAATAAATCCATAAAAGCAGACGGATGTAAATCTTAAAAAAAAATACAAAATATTTTTATACCATTATCATAATAACAAATAATAATTTCTTTTGATTTTATTTTATAGAATAATAAAACTAATTATTTTACCTCTTGTCAACATTAGTTTAAATTTATAATAAAAGTAAAACAATATGCGTTCAACAAAAAACAAGGTTATATCAGTAAACGAAGGCAAACAGTTATTGACATAGTGGCTTGGTCAACTTTTAACTAAAGTGACAATGTAACAATTTATGTACGAGTTTACATTTCATTTCAAAGAAAGTGGGTTATTAAAGAACAGCTATTTCATAGAATACTACATAGATTTTTCAGTTAGGAGACAACACAACTAAAATGTCTGAATGAAGAATGTATTATAAAAAAAAGTAACATCACGCCTGCAATCCCCGAAGAGTTAGGCAGAGGAATGTAGAACACTCCCACGTTTCACCAGTTACCTTTACGTTCCACTGCGGAATAGATGGTGAACCTATTGCCGCACATCTGACACATTTCCAGACTACTAGAAAATCTAAATTAGAAAAATCCAACAGTGCCCGACTCGGGATTTGAACCCAGGAGCTCACGATCAGCAGTCATGCTTGCAACCGACATGACCAACGAAGCAGTCAAAATGTAAGTCAAGTTATTGTGTAAGAAAAATTTAGTAACAAGCAGTCTGATTTTCACTGTTGTTTGGAATTCAGATATTTGTGCAAAAACAACCCTCAATCGTTTAATAATCGACCCTCTATTATGCCACTATGGAACACTGGTCTCCTCTTACAATGAGATAAACATCAAACGCCTTACAGAATATTATGCAGATCTCTTTGATGTACAGGTCATGTATCTCAATAAATGACATTTTATCTAAATATACATTTTTAGTGCATGAATTTAATTATTAGTGCCATGATTTTCAAATAGGATGGATTTCAAATTGGTATACTTACTGAAAAATATATTCAGTGACACAAAGAATAACACAAAATGTGAAAGATGTTTTGTAACCGATCTAAGCTAAATAGATCTATCAGATTTATTTCAGTAGAACCACGAATCAATATTGTGTAACGTATCTTCTTCCTATTGGTTTAATCTGAGGCATAAGTACGCTATCTCAATACTGTAGGCGTGAAGTTTCGCTCCGCCCAATACCTACAATCCAATTGGCAAGTATTAATAACGGCATAAAAATAGCTATATTCATACCCGTTGTTCGCATGCATCGATTCTAGGTACATTTTGCGTTAATAAAACTTTTATTATACAGTTTAGAGAATTACGCACTTTCCCTATTCTACAAAGCACCTTCTACGTCTCCCTCACTAAGTACACGATGAAAAGTGTGAGTGATAATCTCAAGCTATTTTTATTTTTTTCTATTTTATTATTCCGGTAACAACTCCCTAAATAGATAACTTTTGTAATCTTAACTGGTATCAACTACCTAAATAGATAAGTTTTGTAATCTTAACTGGTATCAACTACCTAAATAGATAAGTTTTGTAATCTTAACTGGTATCAATTCCCTAAATAAATACGTTTTGTAATCTTAGCCGTTATCAAAACCATAAACAGATAAGTTTTAAAATGAACATCACAAACTTCTACATAGATTGTAACGCGTAAGTGGACGATGACGTGTTTGTTCTAATGTGTTTATTTTTAAACGTAAGAATAAACACAATAAACCTCTTGGATGTATAATTTTATCACTCACAAACAAGTAGGTATAAGTGTACTCGAATCAACGGAGCGTGTCGTAAATCACAGAACATCTTAACGAAATGAACTACAATTACAATGTATTCTTTATACAATATAAATAAAATCACAAACCAGTAAATTATACAGCACTAACAGTGTATTAGAAATTGTTATTCAAATGTTTATGGATAGATTTATGACAGATGTGATAAGTGTAGAAGAAGGGCCTTACAGGAATAGTGATGTTTGGTAACCTGTGACCGCAGCGCTCCCCTAGCTCACTCATTAAACCTGACCTGATCACATTATAATAATATACACATACATGGACACAATTAATCATAGCATTTTTTTTCCCAAACTGCACATTTCTATAGTGCATCAACATAGGTACGTCTAATTTATAATTACTTTGTTATTTTAATATCTTTTTCAATATCTTGAAACGTTAATTGATTTTATCGATTTCCTGCATCGACTGACCACGCGTCATAAACTTCTGTTATAGTAATTAAAAATTAATCTATTATGTATACAAGTTACAAAGAAAATTATATAATACAAGTGTCAAAGATAATTGCTTAGCTGTTTGAAATTGTAACATTTATATGATTACTAGCACAAATAATGCCCGTTTTGCGTATACATATGTAGTTCATTCACTTACAGGGCAATTATTGTTCAGTCAGAACAAAGGTGCCAAGTGTATACTCCAATATAGTTAATAAGCTTTATTGATTTGGAAATAGAGATGAAAATTGCATATCTGTGCCGTGTCAATTTATGAGTCGTAATAAGCAGTGCGATATGGTAGGATGGGAATCGCTCGAGCATGCTTAATAACTGCCCAGCGAATGTTGCCATGGTTTCTTCCTGGTTTTTTAAATACGGAAATACATAATCTCTGAGTTTGATTAATATGAATACATATGTATATAAAAACCTAAGCATTTGAAGCGCGACGATATGCACACTACTGTTACATTATCAGGGATGACAAATTACGAATAGCAAAATTACAAAATACATTTGTTGTCACTTCTGCTTAAATACCGCATACATTGAAATATTTATTGCTACATTTAATCGATATTATTACAATTTAAATGATTTTAGATTATAAAAAAATATATATGATAGACAATGCATACACTTAATTTTATTTCGTATGTACTAATTAGAAATAACTACTTTTATGAAAATATACAAAAAAATATACAAAAAAAAATAAAGAAACATACAAAAAAATTGTATGTGCAATAAAGAGGTGGCGACCCTAACATTTTATCCTACAGTTCAACATGTCACGCTAGTGGACTTCTATGGAAGAATAATGCAGGAATTCAATGTCTTGTGTTACGTACGCTGTTTAGTATTCTAGTATATAGACACTTAATTTGACGCATTGATATATATGAATCATATTTACATGTGTAATTATTATAACGTAGACGGATTCCAGTAAATAATTTATACCTGTATGGATTACAAAACTTATTTATAAAATAATATATAGTAAATATAAAGATTATTTAATAAATTAAATTAATTGACTGCCTCGTTGGTCGTGTCAGTTGCAAGTGCGACTGCCAATCGGGAGGTCCTGGGTTCAACTCCCGGGTCGGGCACTCAGATTTTTCTATTTTTAATTTTCTAGCAGTGGCTCGGAGTCTGGAAATGTGCCCGGTGTATGGCAATAGGCTCACCACCTATTCCATATAGGGACGTAAACGTAACTGGTGAAACGTGGGAGTGTAGGTACTACATTCTTCTGCCTACCTCTTCGGGGATTACAGGCGTGATGTTACATTTATTTAATAAAAATGTAGAAGAAGAAGTTCAGGTCTGTAACAATAGATATATTGGCACTCAATACCTTCTGCCTGGCACAAAACGCACCTGATGTGCCTTTAGGGGCTTAGCTTAAAAACTTAAAAAACCATTGCACGATATTATTTGTACGAAACTCATTAAGTCAAGACGTTGGCAACTAAGCTTTGCAGTTAGTTTCCCACAGTTGAGTAAATTCGAAAAACCGCAGACGAGCCGGTCTTTCAAAGGGCGATGTATGACGCCTAATCTTGTGTAATAAGCATTCTGTTCGCGTGGTAAATGAAAATTTATTCCATATGAACGTTCTAGAGCGCGTTCGTGGGCCCGAAGATCACGTTTGGCGGCTACTATGTATTAGGAACAATCCACACAATCATCACAATAAGGATATATTGACTGACGAAAGCCATTTTGAAATTAGAATAGTCTGGAATGTTCTACTCTAAATTAATTTACATTGAAAATAATAAAATTGCTTGCTAATCCGCACATGGATAGCGTCGTACACAAAGTCTTAACTCTTCTCAATGTGAGAAGATAGCTCTCATTGTAATAAGATAATTGTCAGCCTAAGTCCAAGCTAAACCACGATCAGCCAGCTGGCATTCATGGCTGGTTCATTTTTTGGCATGTTTGGCACTGGGTAATTTTTAAAATTCATATGAAGAGAGCATGAAAAAGGACTGTGTTATAGATCAATCTTAACTATCGCAATCTTCTAACTGTTGCTAAGAGCACATTATCCGTTGATATACACAGTGAAATATATTTAGGTAGCTTACTGATAGATTGCACTAACACGATAAACTACGAGTATACCAACACTATTTCGTCATTTTAAATTACCAAGGAATTCGACGATATCCAAAGATATCGTATCGTGGAGTTACAAAGACACTTGGTAATATTATATAATTGTAAGTTATATTTTTTCCCCTCCTTTTATCGTTCCGCTGTTGTAACATGGGTCTCCTCTCATAATGAGGGGGTTAAGGCCATAGTCTGCCACACTGCCAAGTGCGGATTGGGAGACTTCATGCGTCTTATAAAAAAATTTTTTTTTTTGGGAAATCTATGGTGTGCTGGTTTCGTCACGATCTTTTCCTTCACCGTTATAACAAATGATATTTATTGTTGTTATTATATCACACCAGACTTCTTACGGGGTAGACAGACAGCACCGATCACAAAATACATATCGCTATCCTTATGAATAAACGTCCTTCTTCCTCAGACAATCTTTACTAACAATTTATACACATATTCATAGACAAAAACAATTGCATGTATCTATCACCAAAATGTTTAAGTACATTGAGCAATTTAAAACGAAATATTACAATTTTGCTTCAAGTGAAAACCACGTAAATGATTTGTCGTAGCACAGCCATCGCGCGCAAGTGAGTTCTCACAATTTTGTTGTTTAATTTCCACTGAAGCCACAACGGAGCTTATCACGACCGGCGGCGAGGTTTCTAACGAGCTTGAAATTTAAGCTTATTTGTAATTAAGGTGTTCGGTTCCACAGTAGTACGTGAATGGGTGATAGTTTTATGTAGTGACGTGCTACACGATTTATCTTAAGAAGAACACTTTAACAAGATATTATATTAGCACAATAAACATCAAAATACATATATACATATATTCATGTTTGTTTTTCGAACTTGAAGTTACTCGAGGTCTGGATTGTGGCCGGTGCATGGCAATAGGCTCACCACCTATACAGTGCTGGGAGGTAAATATATCTGGTAAAACATGGTTTTGGATTTTATCGCGTAGAGAAATACCAAGCACAGCTTTCTCCATAGTACGTTGAGCGACTTTGAGTTTGTGTAAGAAGCCCACAGTAATGGGGAGGGCTAAGTTCAGCAGTGGACTTCCAAAGGCTGATGATGATGATGAAACACGGTAGTGTACTACACTCCTCTGTCTACCTCTGTGTTTATAACACCTACATAGATTTCTGATTTTAAAAGTTTGAAGGACCACGTTGTTCCAAGTAAAAAACATCACAAATACTTAAGCACACTTTCTTTTTAACCTACAGCAGTTTCAATATTTCGCAAGCCAAGCTTGGTGGACACGTGGAAAAAGTTTCGCACTGACATAGCAGTAAAATCGTCTACGTGTATTTTTAAGTTCAATATAGACATTTATATTGACTTTTACACGGCCGTATATATGCACCTTATGCCTAAGAATGTAAGATTCGAATTTGTTTTAAATGCTAGTAAAATTTTCGCTTAGATATTAGCATTCAAACCACGAATGTGTGGATTACGTATGATTCCGATAATTCACGTTTACAAAACCCGGCTCAAGATATATTTGACTATTTGCGAAGCGATCTATTACTCTGATAGCAATACAGCTGATGTCATGGATCTGTGAATTTCGAAATAAACCAGCTAAACAGATTCGTTCGAATTTGGATTCTATTTAGCAAGTTAAGTAGACAACATTACACATGTAAATTCCAGTAATAGGTGCATACATGTTTATACTCTTTAAAAGTATTAAAGCTG
>DWDV01000067.1:0-23068 GCA_018245615.1 Mimoniades ocyalus | reverse complement strand
TGAAACGTGGGAATGTTCTACATTCCTCTGCCTACCTCTTTGGGGATTACAGGCGTGAAGTTACTTTTTTTTTTTTTAATATAATATGTACTTTGGTCATGCTCAATAACATTTATTTTTCCTACCATTATGAAGTATTTGAAATAGCATATACTCTTACAAATATACATGTATTGAATTACATAACATCGGAATAGGTGTCACATAATATATAGCACAGATACGAGGTGTTTCATTGTACGCTACCATAGACAACATTTGCATGAACGGACATGTAAGAAAATAGCTTTAACACTTCAACATTCATTTCACACAAAGAAAATCGTGCTTACTTGACGCATGGCTGCTCTTTGTATGAAGGATACTAGAGCTCAAATGAAGCTATTGTAGTAATTGATAAATGATGTTCCTCATAGTGGTATATTGTTATACACTAAGAGAATAAGTCTACTTTATTAATATACGAATTTAGCTATGAAGGTGGCTTTCCGTTCAGTTCCTATATGCAATTTGACATAATAAATTAATACTCACTTCGTTATTCTCTGTTATTTTTAATTGGTTTCTAACATATATTTTTTTTAATTTTCTTTAGTACGCTTTATGAGCAGTATGGTATTACTTAATTACGTAAATTCGCTTACGGGGTAGGCAGAGAGCACTGGATACCAACTATCTTAGGACAAAATTATCTTATGATAGCAGTGCAATAACTGGAAACCGGAAGTGAGATATGCGGCATTAATTTTGTAATGTGAACGCTGCCTAAGTGATATCTGGATTAGGGCGCATCCAGATGCGAAAAACATAGCCATCGGGCCGCTATCAGCGCGCGACAAAAATATCGTGGTGTGGGATCTAAAAGCGATTAGTCATCCATCACTGGAGACCGGCAACGCCAAGTGCATTCTCATGTCGTCTATGACTCATTAGACAATCGATCCCCGCTTAAACCTACCGCGCCTATCAACCTATTTACTGACTCAATAAAAACATTCATTTAAAAATACATTTATTTAAATAATGCATATATTTTAATTATACATTTATTTTAATAATACATTTATTAAATACATACATCTTCGTCTGTCAACCTGCACTTGGCCAGCGTGGCAGCTTACGGTGTTAGCCGCTTTCAATCTGGGAGTAGCCCGTTCCCAACAGCGGACAGCTAGAAGGGCCTATATTAACGATGATGAATATATATTTATTTATATACAGTTCTATTATGTGATAAATGGATTGAATTTTAGCAAAGTAAAAATGTTCGTATACAGTTAGGTATATGTTTATTTAGAAATACATGTGTTAATAGTTTATTAACTGCTCGACTCTGATAACAATAGCACAGGCTCTATCTAGCTTAGAAACAAATGATCGTGGTAATAAAAAAAAATTAACATACAGAAACCAAACGTAGACCGCATGTTGATTTCAAATCATTCAGTCATTAGACTTGTGTTCGATTTTCCGGAGTGTGGAAGTCGCATTGATGTACGAGTATTATGCTATATACTAAGATGTAATTACCAGGCATCCTAAATACAGTGTCTCGTCTTTAGGGATAGTTTCATTTATGTTACATGATTTAATTTTAGTCCTATTAGTACATCATAACGCCAAGTCCCTTGCGAGGTAGGCAAATAGTAAGGCAAACCGAATTCCCTTACAAACATGATGTGGTTTATCTACACTTATAACAAAGAAATCCAGTATTTCGGGTTTCAATCTTATCGACCATTACACACCTATTCCGGCTCACTATCATAAAAAACACATTAATTACTTACCAATGCCACTAAACGTTTCGTCCTCGACGTGTTCCGCAGACGCAACGTGACTCAGTCTTGCATGAACTCGTTTTGGAAACAATCGGTTGGCCGAAAAGCCATTACATTCTTTCACAGCGCGCTCAACTTGTGAAGGGTTCACGCGTTTTCATTATGAAGAAGGAGCTATCGGTATCAGCTTAAAGTGGCCCATTGAGAGCGGCGGGCCCCGCTTTTTTCCCACAAGTAAAATGATCGGGCACACCAACACCGACATAATACGCCATATTGGTTTATTGACACGCGCCACCAACTTGCCTTCGATCTAGATCGTATAGAATTACATTTCACTAATGTGGAGCACAACGTTGTTGGGTACTTATTGCTTATTTACGTGTGTAAGCCAAAATAATGGCTAGTGTCTGTTTCAGCCACTCAAAACGATAATGTGCCTGTGTTGTTATATTTAATAGAGGTGTCTGACACGTGACCGGGCATATAGGACGTGGAGATACATTTTGATTTATTGCTCTGTAATTATACGGGCGGTGGAGGTAACAATGAAACAAACGTGGTATGATGTCATAATTGAGTTATTTCTGCAGTGATTGATCCTTAGAGTCATTGTACGTTGCTGAGTCGACGATTCATTTCATCCCCTTTGAGTGCTGCGTAATGAAAAAATCTAAGCCGTTTCAAGAAAAATAACGTTTAAAACCCGCATATTTTCCTTTAGCGCTCCGTAGAATTATGATCTTGAAAATATTTACTTCGCCGCAGAGGCATCGTCTTGGGGACACTTTACTTGATGATACCTGCTTTGACACGCGTTTTGTAAGAGCAAATAGATTAGCGCGACTATGATTATCCGTAGAGCCGTCGACGTTAATACAAGCGTCCATATTTTAATATTAAACCGGTGTTGATGTTATACATTGAACATTTCTCTAGTAGCATAATATTGTATTTTAAAAACGTAAAAAAAAACGTAATTTAACGCCTGTAATCCCCGAAGAGGTAGCCAGAAGAGTATAGGAGTACACTTCCACATTTGACTGATTATGTCTCACTACTTAGTCAATATTTAGTCTACGTAAAGTTTTCTAGGAAACATAAATGTTTCATTGGTTCAATGGCAACCATTCTATTGTAATATTATGTTACAAAATCCATAATGACAATGCATCTTATAGCCAGAACGAGCTCGAACTCATAATAGCGCCATCCATTATTACACGGCCCCATTTATAGAATCGAAGTGGGAAAAAGAAATGACTGGAAATATTTATAAGTTCAGTGTAGACGCGGGCGTAATTCCTTAGATAATTTTAAGTTCCGTCTTAGTTCTTAGTTCTGCTGGATCCGTCTCGTGGCATCGGGCCCGCATTGTCCGGCCGCACAATGGCATCGCACACATGCGCACAAATGTACGGCCAGTTCATTAAGTCAAGGATATTTGTCATTTTTGCCGCTTTATGTAACTTATATACACACGGCAGGGGTCTAATGTCATGAACATCTCATACGATGGCGGTCAAATCGAGTGAAAGCTTTTCGTTCGCAAGCAAAGATTAATTGTTAACCTGATCCTTATAATATTTTGGTTTTTACTTACCAATTTTGAAATAATTTTATAAATGGACTATTTCCGAAAGCTTCTTCATTTTACTTTGATAGGTTTATTTATAAATATTACTGGACCCATTGACACGATTAAATATTGTACACGACACTTAAAAAATATTTTTAAGGAATCCAAATTTTGCGCGGTTACTTTCTTTGTATTATAATATATCTGTAGTACATAGCTTTATGTATTTACTTAATTAAATTAATTCAAATATTTTTATTGCAAATAGATTGTGAAGTTACATCTTGACATTAACCAACACGACGAACGAGTCAGTGAAATGAATAACTAATTGATGAAATAATAAATGGATGTGAAACAGTGTTGAGATCTGAGAAGCGTGATTAGTTCCTCAGCAGCCAGGCAAAGCGTTGAGGAATGCATCTCGCGAATGCCGTCGTTCATTTCAAAGAGAATTACTCGGACCTCAAATTATGCGCAGTTTTCCTTCACCGGTGGTATTCTTTTCGTTCCATTGCCACGTGGCCGAGTTTTTATGCAAGAATTTGTGCTTCAGAGTAATTTGAAAATTCATTTTAGCTTCGCTTAAATATTTTATGTAGAACGAAACAATGAAAAAACGTAATCAAGTAAATGTAAATTTTTATTAATTTTTTTATTTTCCTAAATTTTGTTTACATAATATAAAAAAAAATCTTAAAAAGAAATATATATACACACACACACACACACACACGCACACACACACACACACACATATATATATATATATATATATATATATATATACATATATCGTATATACAATACCACGCTCTTATAGATACTATATATACATATATATATAAGATATTCACTATTATACGGTGGTGAATAAAAACTTTCTCTATGTAATTAAAAACAAAACAACGTCGATGAATTATCGACGAGCAACAAAGGGCAGGTTTCAGAGTAATGAGCTCTCATCTGTTCCCGTAACGACTGAAATGTAGTGACTCACTTAATGTAACATCTGTACACCTCCACAAAATAAATAGACCATGCATTTAAATACAATTAGAGGGCTATTTCAATACATTTGTTTACTTTAAATTGTTTTACATCTCGTTTTAGTCGTGGTTATTATCGGTAATTAGTATAAGCAATAATAATATATTTTAGCGCATAGACAGTAATGTATAAGCACACACAATGTATTTTAACCATAAATATTAGAACTTCTGAAATTTGAATAGAATGAAGACGACATATAAAACCAATATTAATATCACTTTTTTAAAAGTAGTCATTTTCATCGTATTTTCGTGATTGGGAAAATATTATAACTAATGAGTAACAATCTCAATTACAGAGTTTATTGCGTTCTGCAGTCTCTCAAAGGTAATATAAACACATAGAGACATCGGTTACATAGTAAACTACGAGGTAAATCTCGCGAAAGCATTCGACATTATCGCACGTTTAAACTACTCGAACGTGGAAAAGCGGCAAAATTTTAGCGCCGTTCAAAGATCTTAAACTCGCGCGCTTGACGGTGGAGATAGTCGCGGGTAGAGGCGGGTCGGCAGCGCGGTGGAGTGTCCTCGAGGCGAGCGCGGCGGCCGCGAGGGACCGAGAGCCGGCGCGCTTTGTCATCGTCCTTCCATCCACCTTTGAAAAGTTTCCATTGTAATATGCACAATAAAACATGTGAATATGTGTATGTGATGTTCATGATTCCTTATTATTAGACGAGTCCGCTGTAACTAGTTATTCTTAGTGTAGAGATTTCTATTTGAGTCATTCAGTCGGAGTTTATCAATCAAATCAATTTTATTATTTCGGTACGTAACTTACGTGATTACGTAAATAGTATATTAATAATAACTTTTTTTCTGTTTCTACTCATAGTGCATTTAACTTTTGTTAACTAAGCTAGCTGGTTAACTCATAGTGTAGTTAACTTTGAATAGTATTAAAGTTTCAATATGTTTCAATAGTATTAAAGTGTATATTACAATAGTGCGTATTTAATTTGGGAGTGTACAATCAAAGCGTAAAATATTAGACCATTTTATTCGACTCAAATGACACGATCAATTGGTAAGGTTTCTTGTTTAAGATAAAGATCAGAGAACTTAAACAGAGAAGCTAATATACCAGTGCTATTCTAGCAAAATTGCTAATGGTTTTGGTCATGTTAAAGCTTAAAACACATTGTAGGAGACGGTAAACCACATTTTATCTCGGTTGGTTCAAAAGCAACAGTGCTGTGTTCCGGTGTTAAAGATTTTATCTAAACAAATTGGGAGAGCGTCGCCTCTCTTAGATGTCTTTGGTATAAAAATTTTATTCGGAGCTTGGCGCCCATTCTAAGAGATACTTTGAAAATCTTCTTATAAACTAACAATGTAGGTTGAACAACAGCTATTTTAATTAAAGGCTATTTTATTTTTTTTCCTCACTTTTGCGGTACGAAAATCACAGTATACTTACAAAGGTTACTTTAAGGAGTTTTGTAAGCTTAGAACATTTTACCGTAATAAATGTAATTTCACGCCCGTAATTCCCGAAGAGGTAGGTAGAGCAATGTAGTACACTCGCACGTTTCGCCAGTTACGATTACGTCCCAGTATGGAATAGGTGGTAAGCCTATTGCCATACACCGGTCACAAATATAGATTCCGAGTCGCAATTAGAAATATCCATCCGACCCGGGATTCGAACCCAGGACCGCTTGATCGGCAGTCGCCCTTGCAACCACTCGACCATCGAGGCAGCATATTTTAGTCATAGTAAAAAATACCATATATCAAGTGCATATTACATTATTATATGATCGCGCGAGGTCCCTTACACTGAGCATCGGCAGTCAAATATTTCTATCCTTATAATATCTTAAGTGCTTCCTCTACATCAATGTATGCTCTTCATACATGTATGCAGTTTCGGTGACTTCCGATTCTCCTGTTAGCCAATGTATGACCTAACTGTATATTTTACTGGCCTGAAATGTTAAAATTAAAATTAAAAAGTTGTTGAGTGGATGCATTTTTAATAGCGCACTGCTTGTGTATTTCAGCACTCGTTAAAAATGAATTCAATTTACGAGTATCTTTAAGTCATTGCCCTTCAATGAGTTTTAAAGTGCAGTTAGCATTCGAAAAGATTGAAAGTTTTTAATGGAATACAATTCAAAAATTTTTTTATGTTTGTCTTCAGACTCTATTCCATTGAGCCAATTAGCTTCGAGAATTTTTTGAACACCATCAACAAAGAAGGAAAAGTCTCGGCGAAGTAACCGCATAACTGCAGTAGGAGATTCCGTCTTGCCAAAGGGAATGTAACGCGATTCGAAGCGAAACTTTAAATTGCATTTTAAATTTCGCCCGTTAACATCACCACACACACATTCGAATAACATCGTTTAAATTATTCGAATCGCTCCCAACTCTTTAAACATACTGACTTTAAATTTACATTGCGTACTAGTTCTAACGATACACGCGAATTTCCATTTGTTTGTCCTACCACAGTTGTAACATAATATAAATAAATGTGATGGAATCGTAGTCGTAAAGTCGCGAAAGATGTTTAGAACACCGCATAGAGATACGTAGCAAAAAGCTAGTTTTAACGGTATATTGGATCATAACTATTGGCGATTGGTGTCGGTCGGGTCTAGGCATCGCCAGTCTCGTATGTGATCTAATTGTGGCATGCGACCACTGACTGACGTAACGGGTAACGACCCGGTTGACTGACCGCATAGCATGCTACCAAACGGCATCCAGAAGCAAAACGTTTCCATGTGCGATTGGGAACGAATTGAAGTTATTACCGTGATTGTACTACTTAATGCTTATATAAGGTGAATATGTTTCGATTGACTCATTTGGTTGACAGTTTGTTTTTATTGAATACTCCTATAACGGAGTTCAGTATTAATCCCATGACTACGGTTTTAATAACATACGAGTAAGTTGCGTTACAATAACTTTGAGATGACTTGCAAATGAAGTCCTATCGGCTTTGTGGCACTGTTACAATGATTAATGAATAAACTTTGTCATAATTATGATGTGAGCGTGATATTATAATTTCATAGTGGGGAGTTCAGTTTCCTATGTTATTCGCTAACGTAGTAATGTAGTCACTGCGTCCAATCACGACTATATTTTACAATTAATGCAATGGTAATGTTGATTACTTCCGCGTCGACAATACATTCGCTGGAGTTCAATATACTAATAGCCGATTGAATACAAACATATATACTTCACGTCAGGTCCACTACGGAGTAGGTAGAGTGTACCAAAAGCCAAATATCTCTACCCTCACAGAGTTGCCGTGGTTTTTGTACATATGTATAAATTATGGCCAATTGATATATTAATTTTTTGTTCACATTCTGATTTAAATCGCAAAGTCGTTCCACAATAGCACACACATATTTCATGTTTTATCTTAATGGTCGTACGGTTATGAAAATTCCCGTTGCATCGCTATGTAAATTAATAATATCCGTACGTACGGGTTACGTTCGTGCGAAACCGTCCATACCATCTTACACTAATGTAATATTGATTAAATTAGAAATACAAAATTATATAATGAACATATATACATAGGTATAGATTATGTTCATATATGTATATTTTTGTTCAGTCATAGTGGGTGGTAAATAGGCGTGCCTCGAAGATTTTTATTTAGTCCTGAAAATTATTATTTGAAAATACGTATAGATGCTAATGATTAATTAAACTGGCTGTAACGGTCAAGGAAAATTACACACCTTCAGTTCTCCGCAATGTTCTTTAAAACGCGTAAAGTGTGCCAACTCGGACTTCGTCAACGTGGATGCTCAATCTTAACATTTCTTTTTCTGATAGGATACCGGTGTCCAATGTTGAAGGAATTATAATAATTACGACGTATCTATGAGGCACGCTTACCACTGCCTGCAAACAAACATAATTCTGAATTGCGAGAGAAATAGACGGAATCCTTAAGCTATACAGGGAATCTTTTAAGGCGGACGTTAACATTTATTTTGACTCAAACACTTATGTTGCACGAACTTTGATTGGAACTGCCTGAGAAATGCTTTGAGAATGCTTCGCCCCAATATCCACAGTTTAACGTAATTTGTGGTTTGGATTTTAATAAAAGAAATTGTCAAATTTATACGGTACATTACGCGCGATAGACGAACAAAGATAGAAGGACAAATAAGATGACAGGTAGATAACAATATTTGCTGCGATATTAAATCATCGTAATCATCATTATTGTCAACTGTTTTATCGTTCCATTGAGATGAGTCTTCTCTCAGATTGAGAAGAGTTATGGCCATAGCCAACCACGCTCCGTCTGCGCATCGTCAGACATTAAATAGTAACACTATATATCGAGTGTGTAATTTCATAAGTTTTGATACACGACGAATACAAATTTGCATGCAGTGTGAAATAAATTTCATTTAAATAAAGTCCGGAGCTAACATTTTCGCAAACACGGCTGTCAGTGGGGTGAGGAAAAAAATGCTCAACTATTTATTTTGTTCGAGTAACAGGTACGTGCTGGGCGGCCAGCGACCACTCATTTCAATCGGTTTTCCGTTGGGCGAATATACCGTAATCCAGAATAAATTTCGCAAGCAACATCCGTGTGTGAACAAAAAAGCCAGCATTCACACACACACACACATCATCCTACACACATTGAGATGAAATGCAAATCATGTTATCTGGTCTTAGCATCACACTCATACTAGCTTATACCAGCACAAATGTGGACATTTCTAGAATTTATTGTGTGGGAATGCAAAAATCTAATATGAATCATTTTCATATGCCCCGGATCGGTTGTCGTGGTAAATATTAATAAACCCATATTCCGGTTTTCAGTCGGTTTTTCGCTGGGCGGAATATGGCTGTAATCCTGATTAAATTTCGCCGCGGCCGAGTCGTTGTCGCCCGAGCCCGCTGGTTAATCTTAATGAAGTCGCTGCGTTCTGTGTGCACTTTGTGGGGATCAGATTCGAATCAATGCGGTGTTTTAGTCTTAGTCCATTACAGACTTTTAGCAGATGTTGGCTTAGGAATTTCTAATTAATATTTCGCGCTGTTTTAATTGATTTTGAACTAAATTTAGTTGTTGTATGTACACTATATTTGTGTTGGAACATATAAAGCATGCATGTAGAGAATATTTAAGAATACTTAATTAATAATATTAATAACCCAATAAAATATAAGAATGTGACAATGACATGGCTAGCATGGCATCTGAACTTACGCCACCTCAGTCTAAGCTTATTCCCATGTCCAACTGTGAAACGATAAAAAGGCACTGGCCGAACAAAATAATGTAGAAATATATTGAGTATATTATCAACATAAACTATTTAATTATATTTATAAGTTTTGACTGTTGTATGAAATTAAAGTAGAAGAATCACTTAGGTTCTACGAGAATAGAGATATTGACGTATCGATTGCTTTCTATCTACCCTGTAAGGGACTTGGCGTCATGGTATAATGATATTGTGTTAATTTTAAATTAATCTTAAACTATGATCAACGTGGTGTCTGTCAATTACTTGCGTCGATCATCGGCAACACTTGAGTGTGAGCCCGTTATTTCCGAACAACGCAATAGTTTCAATGAGCGCAACTTGTTACCAGTAAATCCTCTATAGTGGAGTACATTTGCTGCAACGAGGTAAACATATAAGACCAGACAAACAGCCCACCGTTACGGGCAAAGATTTCACAGTTTGGAAAATTGGATAAAATTTGCTATCTAAATGCACAAGTACGAATTATAAAGCGCAACAGTAAGATGCGGTATGTTAAATCAGAAACGGAATATTAAATTTAATCATAGCAATGTCTTCTTCGTCTGTTGTTATACGAGTAGCATTAATAATTATGAACGCTTTATTGTAAGTTTTATTTTTCAGCTGCTTTAAAATAACTTCACATAAACTTTTTAGGGGCTAATTTAAGTAGTCCCTTACATTCTATTTCGTTACTCGCCAGTGATACGCTAACCTCATTTCTTACGTCAAACACTAAACAAATAAATACTTAAGGCTTTATTAGATTTACGCCTTATTTATTTCTTATTAGGACTCCGTCATGGCTAATGGGATTATAGAAGTAATTCTAGAATATAGAGCTACTCGTAGCAGAGTGGCTGTATAGTTAGCAGACTGCGGTGGCTAAGTTTAAGAGTCAATAAAGACAACATTTAACTACCTTGGAGTGTAGTTAGTATAATTTATAATTAATTCTACATATGTTTTGGTGTGTAAATAATTCGTACAGCTGAACTACTTTATGACATTCTCTCTATTACTTAAATATTAGCATTCCATTACTTACTGTTTGTTTTCAGTTTAAGATGTGGCGTATATTAACCCTTAACGGTAATTATTCGAGTAAGGGTGAAAGTATTTAAAACGGGCGGATCCTAAAACGTAATTAAATATGTACTTCCCATATACCTAAATATATCTTGATATGATTATTTTTAAATATATGAATTGATGGAATAATTTTTATATCACTATGAAAGTAGAAGAAACGCGTCAGGTATATAAGGATATTTATATTTGCACTTGGCGCCTACTGCCTACCTCGTAAGGGTCCTGGCGTGACAATATAATAAGTATAATAATTATTTTTATTTAAATTTGGTTAAAAAAAACAATTCTTAGCACGTGAATTTTACACAACGAATCCTAAAAACTCAGGTTATATAAACATTTCAGCATATTTTTATCGTAGTCCTTATAAGGATCCTTGGTTAATCGGATTGTAGCACTAATCCAGTAATAATATCCCAGGAGTGGTCATGTGGCCGAACAGTCCGAAGTTCGTGACGAACGTAATCAAACGAAATGGTCCCCGATTATTATTAACAACACCTGCTGCGTCTGGCCAAGTTTAACCGTATGTGCTTACTTATATAAGTACACAATGTATATTCCTCCGAATTTATGTCCGATGTACGGCTATGAGCTCACTAACTATTCCATGGTAGGACTACACTCCTCTTTCTACTTCTTTCAGGAAATCCAGGCGTGATATCATGTTAAAGTATACTCTATGGTTTAATTAATTATCTAAGTTGAAACATTTATTCCCCAAGGTACGTGCCAGGAGTTCAGAGATGCGAAGCTCTTTTAATTAAGCTCGGAGCTGAAAGAATTCCCACCGCTTACCTCTATTTTTAAGGATCGATGCACACTTTGAGGAAGATAAATCGAACCTCAACTGATCAGTCGTAATCATTTGAAACGGTTACCGTTCATTTAATTTTACGCTACGCTAGCCTTCTTAACGTTATTACCGTAGTTCAACGTATTTAAAATGTCTTAATTTTGATTAGTCTGCAATCATCTTTTCTTAATTTACTCTACCTTTGTTTGAATATGAGTTAAAGTCCAGTGACTATTACTTTTTTTTCCTTAATCGTAATTTTCAAATTTTCGCTCTAGTCCACTTCGTTTCATTCCACTGCGGGATATAGGCCTTTTCCGAGGATAGCATCTATAATCCATCCTTTGTAGGTAACATCAAGCCGCTCTCATCTGCGTTTTTAAATGTCATCGGTCCAAGATATCGGAGGGCGCCCCGCAGCTCATCTGATGATTGTAACTTATGCAAATGTTTTATAGTATAATACTATCTTCATCACCAGCCTATTTCGGTTCACTGCTAGACATAAGCTCTCCAATATCAACCCACTAAGCTCGACCTTTAGCTTTTCATTTTCAACCGCTGCCCGCCACTTTGCACACACTCTTAGTGTCACTCCACGTAGGCGAAGGGCGTCCTACGCGTTTAATAAGTTGTGGTGTCCAATCTAGAACACGTGTAAGAATATGACTATAATATATTGTAAGTAACTTCACGCCTGTAATCCCCGAAGAGGTAGGCAGAAGAATTTAGTCTCCCACATTCACCAGTAAAACCTATTAATCGTACATTGTGAAGTTCTTATTAGAATATATCTTTGAACTACTTAACGTAGTTATGCGATTCATACAGACTGCAGAGGCTCGGACGAGTTTTTTGTAAAGTTGGACACAGTACGACCGCGGAGTGACGTAACACAGCACAGATGGAACTTATTGCACAATTGGATATTTACTGTATCGTCCTTCAGTACCCTCTATTAGAGCAAGCGAGTATAATATTTACTATGCAATAAGTACCCGTAAAGGAACTAGCGTGACAAAATAATAATTAAGCAGACTCCCAACACTGCACATGGGATTCGAGATAGTCTAAAACTTTATATTATTACGAATTGATGTCGGTATACGATAACGTTTATTAACTGTTATTACAGTAAGTTTTAAATTTTACTTTCCTACTGAGAAAATATTTTATTTACACGTCAGCGATACAACAAGTGATTTATCTGAACCACTATTTGTAACTGTGCTCAGCTGTCGCCGCAAAAACTATTGTTGGCGAATTACGCAATGACTGCGTTTCCTTCGTTATCGACCAGTCTGATTCCACCCTCATACAAGTATATTTGCCTACACGTCCTAATCGTGTACTGTGGCATCTCAAATTGTATATCTACAATTATTTAATGCTACGTCTGATTTTAAATTCTTATGTGTAGTTTAGTACAAGAAGCGTTTTATAATACGCGTTTATGTAACTTGGTGATTGATTTATTTGTAATGTTAACTAATTCACACTTCGAGTACTTGAAACAGTTCACAATTCCACCGTGGAGGCCACAAGTGGCCACTCCACGTTTGAAATATATAAACAGGATTTTTGTTACTCTATTTGCATGAGAACGATTAAAAATGAGCCAAGGCGCGTCCTTTCATCATCATTCCATCTAGTGGCAAATTATTTTTCTATACTGTCATGTACTCGTAATACGAGTACGACAGTTTTTTGTCGGGGTTGAAACCTCCGATATCCAAATTTAGGGCTGCAATAGAAAACCAGACCATAATAAGCATGAACACTATTCATTAACTAGATTCATATCATATCAGATATTATAAATTAGTTTTCATCGTGTCTGTATAACTGGTTAAAATCATTCCAACGAAATAAATTTATAACAGATTGTAAACTTTGTTTATGATTTGGTGTGTGTCTAGTATACCTTATTTAATTATTCTTCATTATATCATACCTCCTACCAGGTGTTGTGACAACCTGAAGAAGACAGCTAGGCTCTGATACTGCTGCCAATTAGGTAAAGCCTACATCCAGCAGTAGACCTCTAACGGCTGATGAATGGACTGATAGAATATTACTAAAATTATTCTATAGGTGTTTAATATAATAAAATAGAATATACTCTGTATTTTAAATCTACTTCAATGTGTATACCATAGGAACTAAAGACTAAAGCCCAATATAAAGTGTTACAAAGGCCGCATCAAACTAAGCCCCTATGGCGCCCACAGTAAGAACGATTCGTTTTCAAGGGTGACAAAACTGGACACTCAACCGGTACAGCCCTCGATCTAAATTCCCTTTGACAAGGCATCTTTGACCTACCTCAAAGAAAGGTATCTACTCGCTATTCACAATTTACTTTAGGTCAAGTTTGACGGTCGATGACGAAGTATTTACATGTGATCAAAATGCATTTGCTATAAAACATTACGTCACTAATATTTAAGTAAAGAGTGATGAATATAGACGAAGGACGTACGGTTTGTAAAATACATATATTTGGCACACGGCTCTCTCTGCCTACCTCCTAAATCGAATGAAATATCTCGCTGAACGTTATCTAACTCTCTGATATATCTATTACGCATCTCTATAAATGAGACCTCCAACAGCTCAGTGTATCAAGTTCTGTGTTATACTGTTATCTGATGGTAATATAACCGGTCGAATAAACCAAGAAGTAGGAAAACAGCCGCTACTAAATCACAACTGAATCACAAAGATTTCAAGTAATTAGACGAAGTTTTCAGAAAATTAAAGTTTTATTAATAGAAAGAGTTGATGAAATAGTTGAAGCACCATTTGAATTGTTTGTAAAGGTGGGGTTATGTATTTTAGTGTACATATTTTATGTATGGATAAAGTAGTACTGCAAAGTACGTACGTCGCTTGTTATGATGTTTACGGATTGTACTTGACCGTGACGAAGTTCACAGAACCCATTGCAACATAAGAAACACCGTGTCAATTCCCATGTCCGATTCCACCTCTATCGGCTCTGACAATCTCCAAGCCGCTATGTGAATTGAATAGATGGGATGCCCGAGACGACTTGGACACTCTTTTTTTCCTTTTTCCTTCCATTTTCCTCTTTGTGGAAATGTATTTCGTTACTTAATGGATATCTATATAAAACTAACGTACGTTGACAGTTATACGGATTTGACCATGCAATTCGAACGAATTATCAACATTATTATTATTACACATTATTATTATTCACGCCACGCCTCTTTCCGGGCAGGCAGAGAACACCGATTGTATATCTCACTCTACTGATCTAACGTGCTGCCTCTATATTCATCTCTATATTTATACACGTGCACGGTATTCAATAATCTGGGTAATACCATTATTTATTAATAATTATAATTAGTTGAGGTTCCAAATGTATATACATAACCGTTAAAGTGCGCTATATAAAGTCAATGATTGTTATATACGACTTAATTGTTCATTTATAAATTATACCGATAATGTGCACTAAGGCGGCCGCGTCGTCGAACTAATCGAGGATAATGATAAAACGAAATCACTATTGCTATCTTGTTTTATCATCTTAATGACTCCGTTGGATAGTTTCCTGGAACAATTCCTACGATTGTATTGAAACGTGGCCGATAAGTAATAGTTTTCGAAATGAAAAGTAATAATTAAAATATCTACGTCACGGTTTATTTATAGTAATCAATAATGTCTTTGGTTCTAGTATGAACCAAATTTTATGTAATTTTTCTTTACTAGTTTTATTGTTTTCTAATAAACAATATATTATTTTACATTCGACAAATAATGATTTTTAATGTTGCTTTCATGTCTAGTAACAGATGTATCCGCTTGAAATCCGCTGAATTCTCGACTGGCCCATTGGTCCGGAGATGCGTAGCTCTGGCTGTTAAGTCGGAGTCGGTGCGTTCGATTCCTACAGAGGAAAAATATTTATCTAATAATTAAGAGTTATTATACGGTATCTAGGTGTAAAATTATCTATATAAGTATGTATTTGGAAATTAATATGTATAGTTTATCTGCTGTCAGGGTATCATAATTACAGGTTTTGTCCAATTCGGTATGTTATAGTCGTAAGGTAATGCTATGTCCTTGACCCTTGACAATCTGCAAGACAATGCTCGACAGTAGAACGATAAAATTGTTGATAAAGTTGATAATAGACGCCAACTATCTATATAATTATGTGTTAGTTGATACGCAGCTATTATTATGTATATATAATTATATGCATACTTATGTACTATTAAATATATTTCGTATTACTATACATAACATAATATTTTGATTTTCGTTTTTGAAAATAAAATGGATTCAGTGCGTACGACAACTTTTCATCACCACGTGGCTGGACTGGTAGGAAACACCTATAATATATTGTAATGCAATGAATTATTCTAAGGTTCTTCAAAAAAAAATGGTCTCTAACGTACACCTTAGTTTTTTTTCTGTCTGCCAATCTGCACTTGGCCAGCATGGCAGGCTATGGCCATACATTTGTGTATGACTGGTCGTTGGTGCAGTGGTTAGTGAACCTGACTGTTGCCCCGGGGGTTGTGGGTTCGATTCCCACCGAGAATAAATATTTGTGTGATGAGCACAAGTATTTGTTCTGTGTCTGGGTGTGAAAAATAATAAAAAAAAATATCTATTTAAGTATATATTTACATGTATGTAGTTAAGTATATATTTACACCTATGTAGTTTATCAGCCATCTGGTTACCATACCACAAGCTCTCTTGACGCTTAGTTTGGGATCAGATGGCCGTGTGGGAAGATGTCCCGAGATATTATTATATTATTATTAATCCTAAACTTTGATTTTGCGTGTTAAATAATAAAAATCGATTGATACTAACGACGACTTAACATCTATGTCGTTTAACTGTGAGACACGCTTCTTATTATCAAAGTGTGAACGGTCAAGGCCAAATTCTGTGCAAGGTGGCAAGGTGGGTCTTAGTAGACAAAAAAATTATCGAATAAAAAAATATTTCACTATAAACTTGAAATTCCCCGTTGTATCACTGATTCTGGATTTATCTGTGTGGCAGTAGGCTCCTTGCCTAATCCATAGGGGTACGTACAATATAGCGGGTAAATCATGGCAGTGTAATTATATAATCACTCATACAGTCATACATTCCTCTGCCTACCTACCCTTTTCGGAAAACACAGGCGTGATGTTATGTTGAGTTAAAAATTGAAAATAGATTCGCTCATAATATTCATGATTGGATACGTTGCTGATATTTATCATTTCAATAAATATTTATTTCTGAAAACCAGCGGACCTAGTTTGATGAGTGGACGCGCCGCTGTGGCGAAGAACGTCAATCATGGTTTCGGAACAGGTGGATTTTAGCATTTTACGAGCGGTGATTATTACAAACCATCATAGCTTTATTTTAGGAAAAATATTCTATTTTAAATGAACACTACCAACTAGCTTCTTTTAACAAAAATTCCTTCAGGGATTAATTTTTAGCATTCCAAAGAGAACATTAGTGGATATATGAATTTTTTTTAATGCCATTAGCCATCGAGAACCATTTTGACATCAATAACTATTTGATTAATTAATGAAATAATATACATTACGTCGATATTTTGAGTACTACATATTTTGTTATAATACCGTAAAGAACCATTAGTCGTAGAGAACCATCTTGACATTAATAAGTTGAAATTTGTATTTATTTTAATTTAATAGTCATTAAAATAAAATCATAATATGGTATTTTCATAATTCATCGACTGCCATCGACGACCGATAATTCATCGGGAACCTTCTTGACATCAATTCGTTAAAGTTCGTGTTTATTCTAATTTTAAAATTTTTAAAATAAAATTATTTATATTATGTGCATGTTTTCCAGTTGTATTTTGTTTCCAATGCGTCCAGTACCATTAGTTATCGAGAACTAACTTGACATCATGAGTTTCAAGCGAGTGAAGGTATGGCCTTAATTAATGTGTACGTTCGTTGCCGTAACCATGAATTAGATTTTTTTACGGCCCTTCCATTGTTTCAATATCAGTATGACTAGCGTTCGATATAGTGTTCATTTAATGGGCCGCCTCGTCTTCAGTCGCGTTGAATTATCTTAGTGTTATCTTCACAGTGTAAGGTACAATATGTTGAGAAACAATATGTTCAAAATGAAATGTTTATTCAAAATATATTAAACATTTATTTATGCATTGGTTTGACAGGCCCGTTGGCGTAATGGTTAGTGAACCTGACCGTTACGCCACCAAGAATAAATATTTGTGTGACGAGTGTTTGTTTTGTGTATGGGTGTAATACAAAAAATCTATATAAGTGACTCATTGTATACATGTGGTTTATCAACCGTCTGGTTACCATAACATAAGCTATTTCGATGCCTCCTTTGGAATTAGATGGTCCTGTGTGAAAATATTTTTTTTTTTTTCGTATAACCATTGGTTACAGAAGTATCGCAATACATCCATTATTTTTATATTAATACAATTTCGTTGTAATTATTTGCACGGGGCATGCCAAGGAAGCTCTCAGCTTGAATTGAATGCGAATGTGTTTTTATTTGCTTTCAATGTTTGTTTGTTTTTTCCCAATATGTATTATTCAGGATTATTAACGGGAAGGATTAGGATTGTTTTGGGTAAATCTATTAAAAAAGCTATCTAAAATTTACATTACGCTTTTCTCGTGTCCTATAATGTTTTACACTTTTGTGGTTACACTAAAGTTCATTATTAATGAGAAGGGCAATGGAAAGGCGCTTAATCAGATTTACAAAGTCTAAGGACACCTTTAGTTTGTTAATTTCCATACAAATTCGTAAAGACTTACTAGTTGATTGAATTTATTACAGTTTTTATCCCTGAATTTTTAAGCTAAGTTTGTAAGCTTAGTTGGATATAAGCTGGACTTGAATATTTAATCGCTGGTTTTAGGTTTGACTTCTATCCAGGACAAATATCCATGTGATAAGCGTCTATTCTCTGTCTGGATATAAAATTATGAAATACACGTATACTCGTACTTGTACACTTATGTATGTTTGTGAATTACTTGTTCACCCTAATAAAGAATTTTTATATTTTAATATCTAATGATCAATTCAAGTGGCTAAGAGTAATAATTATAGATTACATTTTCAAAATACGTGTCTATTTATGCGTTAAACTCTATCGGCAACATAATTTTATGTAAGTATATAATAATTGAATGCGATTATTTGGTTATTCCAATAAAACTGTTCTACATACAAGATTACTGGATTACGTTAATTATAATTAATAGGAGTTATTACAACATAATATTCCCCTTGAACAAACAAAGGACGTGTACATACATCATGTTATCTTATGCGTAATGAGCAATCAGTGGGTAGTGTATAGAATCCATGGCAACACAGTTAATTTGTGCTCACCGTAATTGCACGGTATTGGCAGGCGGGGTCCAATATTCTATTGAACACAACGGGCGATACGGATACAACTGGGGTCCATCTGGCGATTTGCCATTTCATTTATAGCCCTGGCGCTGCTATCCTGGTCGTTGGACAGGCCCCGAAGGTAGGCGCGCAGCTGTAACCGAGTTTAGGGATATGTTTGTATTCAGAAGGGAACATTAAAATTTGTAAAATCATGCCTGTTATCCACGAAGAGGTAGGCAGAGGCACTCCTCTGTCATGTTTCACCAGTTACGTTTACGTCCCACTATGGAATAGGTGGTGAGCCTATTGGCATACACCGGGCACAAATCCAGACTCCGAGCTACGACTAGAAAACCTAAATTAGAAAAGTTCTATACTGTCCGACCCGGGATTTGAACCCAGGACCCCCTGCTCCACAGTCGCACTTGCAACCAACACGACCAACGAGGAAGCCTAAGAGAATTAAATATTTGTGTGCCGCAAAATAGGTAGGAAAGTGTCAGGAATAATCAGGAAATTATTTCATATATAATCCAATGAATCCAACAAATATTTGTTCTTGAAGTAAATATATGGAACAATAATAAAATAGTGAAGGTAACTACATATTAAAGGGTCAACACTTGTCAGAGGTTTTTAAAAACAACTCCAAATGTCTCATCCTCTATTGAAAGGCGTCAACACTGAAATCCTACCGACATTCACTTAAACTTGTCAATCGCGAGCGATTTCTTGGCGCAACATTTGAATTATTACAGCGTCTGCCATTTAAGATATGTAGAAATTCTCAACTAGCTGTTACACAACCAAGAGATCGATTAATTAGACAGATCGTGTCTGATATGCTATCTCGACTGAGCGTCCAATGTTACTTGACTATGTAATTGTATCTATATATGTGTATATAAGATATTTGATGGTCCTTAGGAAATATCAAGTGACTTGATTTTCACTGCTGTCTGACTGACAGTCACTGCTGTCCTGGTGTGAATATCAAACAGCACTGAAATTGACTTGAGATTGGCTACACATGTATTGACTTACCTAAAAGTCTAGATGGTTAAGTTTGTACGCCTTGTATGTTAAAATGGTCTTAACAACTATGTCTTTAAGCCCATCCAAAATAGTTCAGGCATTGCTAGCAAGTACATATGTCTTTGTTACTTAGTTATTAAATCTTTCCGTTGTTATACCGGGGTATTCATCACAGTTGGTAAAACGTAATGTGTTTCAACAAGTACAAAAACAATTAACAACTCAAAAGTAACGGTATTATGGGACGCAACATTAAGAAGAAACCCGACGAGTACGAACTTTTGTCGTAAAACAAAATAAAAGTTTGCATATAAAAAGTTTCCAATTCGAAGGCTAATTTGATGTCGTTAAGCGAGTAAGTTGTGAGACGCCTTGTACAACATCCTGATGTTAAAAATTACTGAGCTTCTTATACCTATATTTCGACAAATGTTATTTTTTTTTGTTCATGACTCGTCGGTTGAGTTGTTGCAACTGCGACTGCTGACCGGGAAGTTCAATCCCTATTCCATGATGGGATTAAAATGTAAATAGTAAATACGAGTGAGTGTACTATATTCCTCTGCCAACCTTTTCAGGGATTGCATATGTGTTTTTCCTTTTTTTAATGTGTAAATATCGAATGCATCGTAAAATATACCTGTACTATAATTTCTTCCTTGAAACATACTGCAATATATTCCCAAAAATTATATTCTTAATGTCAAAGCCCTTACAGGGTAGGCAGGTAGGAATGGGTGCCAAATATGTCTAATCTTACATACCTAACGCGTTTCCGTCACCAAATATCTGACTCATTTGGTCATACTACAATATATCACCACAATCAATTATTGACCATTGTCTTGCGATTTCTAATGCCATATAATTATGTCATAAAATATAAATATGTTCTTATGAGCGAGCAATTTTAATTTCTATGCAAAACATACTTCCACCGAATCCCATATAAATATAACATTTTGACAATGTACAATATTAAATTTCCGACAAAACGTCCAATATTTCATGTAACACACGCGTTTACCTGAAAAACTGAAAACGAATTATATGTACACCGGCATAACACCAACAAACGGGAAAAAGCAAAAAAAGGCTGAAATAAAAACAAACCAGACCCGTGTAATATCCTTTTTTACGTAAAATAAACGTAATTTGTTTCCTGACGTGTCTTTAAGATTTTGCGACATAAAATATGCAAATATGAGCACCAACCGTGAAACTGACACAATATATCATTCCCGACAAGCCACTCGTTCCGATGTAATTATTAAAAACAGCACATTTTTGTTATGGCAAATGATATATTGCCCTCGTAATATTAGACACTGGCCTTAATCAACGAATTCTCTGATAACGCTAACGTTTTAAGACCCGCCGACAGAAATTGAATGTGACGAGTTTTATGGTTTCCGTACTGAGAATTACGGCGCTGAGCAATTCTGAATTATGACTCTGAGCATTTCTGAGTCCCCCTTTCCGCTGCCAAACTTTTTTATTAATCCCGCCTAATAATCGTAACGGCGTGTTGGTTTTCCATTGAAAACGATTGCCTCTATAATTATGATGACTGCGTGGGCGGGTAGGTGTAACAGAATGCGTACCGACTAAGTGTCATTACTTTAATCCCGCTTTTTACAAACCATGAACATAGCTTGCATAATTACATTGTTTTATATACAAACATAAAAAAAAATTGTACATCCTGTTTCAGTGTTTCAGAGTCATATTTAAGATATAGTTTTATTTTGTTTCGAACAAAACTTACCTGTACTAGCTATATAAGTTATTTTTTATTATGTTAATACTTCTTTTCAATGTCATAGATAAGTTTGTATTTTCTGTAATACCGATTTTTATATAGCATCGAATTTATAATTTTACTTCAGTAAAAATTAACTAAAAGCAACATGGCAAAAGTTGTTACGAATATTACAAATATTTTTTTAAACCTAAAATGTTTTTGTATATGTTAAAGTAAATGTACATGTTAATTATCTAATATCACCTGTTATCCGACGAATTCAGTGTAACTGAACTTGAAACATATTTCTTTAGGGACGCTTCGTACATCACGTTGAATCTATCCCTATTCTCATTACGAGTCGTAGCTTGGAAGTTGATTGATGGACGCGCGCATTTATTTTTGGCTTATGCATCAAAATGATTACATGTATGCAGTTATATCAAGCTCATACAAATATGTAGTGTACATACATGCATTTTTTACTTAACGAAAATGATTATTTAGATTTGATGCTTGGTAATAATTATTAAATGACATCACGCTATCGTAACTTGCCATAACTTGATAATAATTATTATATAGCAGTACTAATAAATTATGTTAGTTGAAAATTATTCTGTGTTATTTCCATTGTAAATCATCTTCGGTTTATAACGAGACTGATGTTCGAATTGCAAACATAAATCACACAATTTTTTACAGGATTTTATGTGAAAGAAATTGATTTATATCCAAATATCAAACAATGCTGACTGGTCTAATAGTTAGTGTTCCTCGTTGCTGAGTCAGAGTTCATTTTATTTCCACCCAGAACAAATATTTGTATGATGAGCTAGACTGTTTGTTCTCTATCTGCATCTATAACTATCTATATGAGTTACTCGTATACCTATTTATAAGTTCTGGTCTAATTAGATCTCCATAGTTGAGTACAGGCAGTGCCTAGTTAGGAATCAAATAATTTTATGCGACTAGGATTACGAATAGGAGATACGATCATCACTGTAAAGCATCACTTTACAAACTAGTTGAAAACTAGCACGTGTTAATCTATTTATTTATTTTAATGGACAACTTACAGCAAAATTAAAAAAAATATATAGGTAAATACAATATGTCAGTGAACGCTATTTAAAATTTTCCGCATATAAAATTATATAATACATAATCTATATACTCGTAAATAGTAATGAATCGTTAATGTGTTGCTAAGCGCAAAACTCGAGAACGGCTGAACCGATTTGGCTGATTTCTTTTTTGTTGTGTTTAATGAAGT
>DWDV01000066.1:0-23135 GCA_018245615.1 Mimoniades ocyalus | reverse complement strand
CACACATATGTTTCGTGCCCTTACGGGCACGTGATCCGCCGCAACATTATGAGCCGGGCGTCAGACCCCCGTGTCTGACGCCCGGGTGTTGGTTACGGGGATAAACGTCGGTCGTTTGCCAGACACCTGCGCCCGACCCTGCGTCGGATCGATTGCGGTTGCTCGGCCTTCGCCCTCGACCGCTCCGCCTCTTGTTCGCCATCACCTTCTCGCAGAATAAGTCAACGCTTGTCCAGCACCTGTCACTGCTCACCATGGCTTTGACCACAGCGGGCAAGGACAGGTCCTGACCGACTATCGTCACGAGTGCCGTACGTGCTCTACCCAACTCGAGCACTCTGCCAGCGTATGCTGCGCTGTATCTATGGCGCAGCCACACTCGTGACGCGACTCTGCGGGCTGCTTACCAACCACTCTACACAAGTACTTCCCGAAGCAACCGTGCCCCGACAGGACCTGCGTGAGGTGGAAGGTGAGAGCCCCGTGCCTCCTGTTGACCCATTCTGCGAGAGTGAGCTGACACAGTGTCAAATATCTCTGTCCTTACAGGTCTGATTCGTTTTTTCTACATAATTAATTTATTCAGATTATTTCGTACTTTTTAATATTTTTATTATTCCTAAATAGGAAGATATTATTAATTCAGATTAATTATATATTTATATTGTAACTAGTTAATTGGTCACAAGATTGTAGGATTATTAGTAGAATTTAATTCGCTTACACACCTACATACGTATTGCGGAATGAAACGCTCGCCTCCATTGTACTACACATGTACCGGGATCCACACACTTCAAATTGAAACACAAATCCTTTTAATTGGCAGTGCCCCGGGCGAACTTTGTACATGTTCTACGATCTAACAATTAATGTTTGAGTGCGGCCGTAATTTAAGGTAAGTAAATACTAAATGGATCGGGTGACTTGCAAGCTATTGTTTTGTTTCCTTAGATAAATAAATTTATAAACATGTTAGATTTAAAGCAAACTTACTAAAATTCAATCATTCCGTTTGGCTATATTTAGCCTTCGGGCAAAAACACTTAATTGTTTTTGGAGGTTTATATTAGTTTTTAATTTATTGGTATTGATTAATACAAGACTGCCGCTTTGGTCGAGTGGTTACAAGTGACTGCCGATTTAGAGATTTTGGGTTCGATCCCCGGGTGGGGTTCTATTCGGTTTTTCTAACTAGAAATACCTAGTAGTGACTCGGAATCTAGATTTGTCCTCGGTGCATTGCAATATACATATATACCACCTATTCCATGATGGAATATACAATGTAACAGATGAAACGTGGGAGTGTACTCACTCTTTTGCCTACGTCTTTAAGGATTACAGGCGTGATATTATGATTTATACGACTATTAGACTAAACACATAAGACTTAAGTATAAAATTTTGGGAACGACCAATGTTATTTAAATACACTACTTGCTTTTCCTTACTTTATTTGGCCTCAAAAAACATTGACACTTAATTCAATAAAAGTACGAATAGTATACCTACTATATTATATTTTGTAAATTTAAAGTTTCCTTCGGCATTTAATACATTCCTAAAATATATAATATACGTTGATTCTCCGCTATGTAACATATTCGCTCGTCCAACGATTTATTTTCAATTCGAAGTATTTTGTTCTCCTCCTTAAACTATATTGTTATTTCATGATATATTCGAGGGAGAAGTGAGGTTTTAATTTTCTATATGTTTTGAAAAGGTTTCGAGAAAAAACAATGTATAGGATTCATTGTACGAGTATCAAGGCATTATAAATATGTTCTTTTCATATACGTACATAAAATTCGCTTTCTTATACAGTACATTAATGTATCTTAGCTGCGTAAAGACGACGTTCAATAATTATATAGTACTGCGAAAATGTGTCTTCCCGCTTAAGTTTGGGCGCAGCTGCAACCTATCTATTAGCGCTGCCTCAAATGCTCTCTGGAAGTTATTCATTTATACGCAGATTGGTTTAACGTCCTGACTGTCTAGGTGTGCCATTGTCATTGAGTGTTTATGGTAACGAGATTAGTTTCTGACGACTACAGCAGTAATGGAAATAGATTAGCGGTGTAATTAGCGTAATACTCGTTTTTATCTCTCTATTTACACATTTTGTTTATATATATTTCATTTTTAAATCAGGACGTTTTTTAGTCTCTATATTAAGACTAAGTCTGTCAAAGACACATAATAGTAGGTAATATTAAGTAAATCTACGATTTCACATTTTATATGTATTTAGTGGGTGTCTGATGTTTGGCACAGTAACGGCTTTTGGGAAAGTTTCTGCCATTAATGGCTTAATAAATTCAAAGCATATAAGTTGGCACGGCTTACAGCTAAATGTAAAAGGTTTTGGCTAAACAGTTCTAAATTGTAATACATTCGACATGAATTCATTCGCACGCTACAGATTCACGCTACTGTAAAACCGCTATCCGAGCAGTGCATTCGCTGAATAGTTCAAAACAAATAACGGATTTCCGTCAGCGTCACCGACGAGTGATTCGTGAGCTATATTTACATGTTTCATTCTGCTTTAGGATTTTTATAAAAAGTCATATATACGTGCATATATTCGATTATATTTTAGTTTATTTATTACACAAACGAGATTTTACTTCAGGTCATAGTAATCTTCAGTTAATTGTTCGAAAGATATTTCGTCGTCGTGCTAGGCCGAGGAGTGTACTCCCATTTATCATCAATGATATTATATGGGTGAGCCTATTGCCATATATAGAAGATAATATGCTGACTGGGACTTTCAAGTTGGAAAATACTAATAATACACTGCTGGACCCTATGATCGAATCCGGGACCAGATCAGCAATCACGCTTGCAATCAAGCAAGCAGTCAAAGTATTAAGTCTAATAACGATTTACGTCTTGGTAATTATACATCTCACTCATTACACAGTTTGTTGTCAGATAGGGCGTTTACAAAAACTCTTATGAGCTGAGTTACTTTCAGTTGCAAACATGATTCTTTTAGAGTTATTTTTGTATTAAATCACACGCACTGATCTTTAATTAACATTAAAATGTATGGACTTTAAACAAGCCCTCTTTTTAAACAAAGCCGTAGCGCTGCGAGCCCAAGCTTCGACTTTCAGTAGGGATTAAACGATATTTATTCGGCAGCTCGACGAGTTGGTTTCAACAATTTCGATGAGAACAGCTTATGCTTGGAAATTTTGTTGATCACGCTGTGATTTCGTTGATAAAGTGTAAGCCTTATGATACTGTCGAATGTGCAAGCGGTGATATTGACATTAACCATAAAATAAATCCCAATATATTCATTATCAAAGTTACTGCTTAAAGAGCAGTAGAAGAAGACGAACCTAAATAATTACTATTTTTCCATTAAAATAGATGGTGTTCAAAAATATGATTGGAGCATTTGTTATAACGTGTCATCAATCACAGTCCATTCAAGATTGATGAGTTGGAAAATCATTGAGTAAATAACGACTGTGCTGTAAATATGAGTACGTTGGTAAAATATCCGTAAGGATCAATATATCCATAAAACATTTGTCACAGATATTTACATGTTTGATGTTTAACGGAAATGAATGAAATACAAAATCGTTGTCGGCAGTACTGTTCCCTGCTATTAACGGTAACAACTCGTGGGCAATGTCGTTAATGCCTGCGCGTTCCATGCGGATAATGTCGGAGTAATGTCCATTAAGGTCAAGTAACATTTTACTTATATGCACCAATAACACAAGTGTTACTTTCTGTTAGCAGTATAATGGGGATTGATCTATTTTGAACTATATTAATTTTTAATGCATTAAAGAATAAAACGCGAGGCATCAATTTTTTGGAGGCTATTTATGTACATATATTTTGAAATTCAGTGTAATAATATATTTTAAATTGATCAAATTGTATAAAAAATGTATGTAATGAAAAAAAATCTCAATGTTCGGTTTTTGTGACCGTAAATTTATTGTGCATTGAATATACATATGATCCTGTTTTCGTTGAAGGAAAATTCATATAAAAACCTCACATATCAGAAAAAAAGTGACGAATGAGTGAGCAATTCACCTCCGCACATCAGCGTTGTGTCCGCATATCTATCAGCAGCAAATCACTTGTTTATTCTCTCGTATACAAATTTGTTTTTTACTGAACGTAGTAGGTATTTATTTGTAGTCGATAAAATAGTGGAATGAAAAGAGAAATATAAAAAGCTCATTTTATAGGCTAGTTGTTTATGAAAATCTATTACGTTGGGTTTGTTCCAAACTATCGTTGACTCATAAAAGTGTTTGTAGCGGCCCTTGGGTCTAGATACCGATCCGCCAAAACCATTTTGACTTATATTACAATTTTACGTGACTTTATATAGGTACCTATACATAACATATGGTGTTATTGTTTGAAAGATTAACAAACGGCTGTGGTCTTTCAACTTAATTCCGGCAGTTTGTTTGTCACGGCCTTTGTCGCGGTTAGAAAGGAGTGCGGCCTCTTTACAATTTTCCTCTTTCATTAATTTTTCGACCGGAAAAGTGCGGCCGCAAACAAATTGTAACCCTTCTCCTTCTCTTTGGAGACTCGCCTACATTAACAAATCAACTCATGTCCGCACATACGGGCTCACCCTAGAACTGTTCATACATGAGTCGGAAAAATGTTGAGAGGGTTTCAATCGATTTTCAGTGTATATTCGCTAAGTCGTAAAATAATAGAATTTTTTCTGTAGATACAGTCTATATTGGAGTAAGACATTAGTTGTGTGTAAATAATAATAGCACTCGTAGCTTGTCAGACGTATACTTTTATTATCTTACTGAATACACATATGTATACCTATATTTATCTATGTAACATCACGCCTGTCATCCCCGAAGAGGTAGGCAGAGGAATGTAGAACACTCCCACGTTGCACCAGTTACGTTTACGTCCCACTATGGAATAGTGAACAATGAACGTAACATCACGCCTGTCATTCCTGAAGTCTACATATTACCCATATATCCCACATATTATACATCCCACCTTGGAGCAGCGGTGAGTCTATGGTTGTACATCGTGCATAAATCCAAAATCTGAATTATTAATGGGAATTCAAAGTTAAAAAACCCAATAGTACTTTGCCCCACCTGGGGATCGAAACTACGACCTCTTAATTAGCAGCTGCACTTGCAACCACTTGACCAACGAGATAGTCTTAACTACTTAACCATTTGTTTAACTATTTGTATAACCATACAAACAATACCGCAATCAAATAAATAGTTATTAAGAAAAATAATGTTACATTACTCATAATTTTATATTCAAGTAAGCAATGAACCATAAATCTACGTAATATGTTACATCGCTCTTAGTCTTTTAATACAATTACGATTTAATAGCATCACTAGGTGATGAAATATTTCCGACACATTATCTTTGTGTGCATGTCTCTGATGCATCATAAGAAAAATGCCCGGTTCCGTTGTGGTTCTGAGATCCATAGAAGCATTAGACATTTTCATTATTTCAATACCATCTACCCTCAATCATGAAATATGTGAAGATAAATATTTAATTTAGAAGTATAATGAGAATGGAGATGTTGGAATAAAATTTTATTCGTGGGAGAAAATCTGAGCAAATAGCCGCGCAGTATGAGTACATAATTGCTATATCGTCATATTTTCACACCGTATAGGAGATGGAGAGTAATATGAACGCCTTTTAAACTATTGGTGATTTAAATCGGAAAATATAGAAAACTTTTTGACGCCTTTAACAATAAATAAGTAATAAATAATACGATCAATAACAATAAACTTGAATTTGTAGTTAAAGTTTTCAGTAGTGGCTCGGAGTGTAGATCTCCGTCCGGTGTACAGTAGTAGTAGTGGCACTATATAGTGAAATGTGGGAGTGTAGTACACTTCTTTTCCTACCTCTTCTAAGATTACGGGCGTAATGTTACGTTTTGTGTAGTATCTGGCACTCGGGGCTCCCAATTTATCCCGTAACGAGTGTGGCGTGATGATATAACAACAATAGATAATGAAAAAAAAAATGAAAAAAATTCTGGACTTTTTTTCTGCTAAAGGTATTTCATTATCGAGATCAAGTCACAGGATACCTTTTACAAAATCACGGCCTCAAACAAAGCCACAGGTATCAGCGAGGCAATATAAACTAAAGCTAGCATTAAAAATTTAACATCTATGTATTTTCCGACTACTTTCCATAATCTTTGTATAATTGTTAGATCTAATCTAAGCATATCCTTATATGATACATTACGAAAGTCAAATCCTCCCATTTACGGCAGGGAACGAATTAATTCGTCTCGCAAATTTTATTGATGTACCCTTTATCCTTCCCTGTGATTCATGCGATTGTTAACCATGGACGTTTTCGTTGATATATCTAAGGGCGGAGTGATATATTAGAAGCCGCCCGCGTATCTATCGAATATATTGATACACATTAGTGATAAAACGTAGGGCGACTTTTGTTTACGTAATAACAACAACATTTCAATGTCTCTCATAAATTCCCTTGTGTTATGAGAAGTTTATTGTATGTATGTGAGTTTATTGTGACTAATAAACAGGGATTAATACTGCGCTCTCCATACTTACTAACCTGGTCTGTATATATGTGGTATTGCTGATAGAATTATTACAGTAATATGGTCATGATGTTACGTACCGGCTTAACTCGTGTATGTTTTTTCCGAATGACTCGACTGGTTTCGGACCTATACGAGCTTCTTCTTCATGAGCTCCCGCCGAATGCAGCGACGTCGAGGTGGAGACGTAACATACGTGAATTAAACGGGACATGTGTGTTTAATCATGTTTATAAACACTTATGAAACATTCAACTTAATACCGCGTCAGTAATCCGCGAAGAGCTAGTTAGAAGAGTGTAGAATGCTCTCACCTTACGTCATATCGTCACACATATCGTCATACACCGGGTACATATCCAGACTTCGAGCTACTACTAAAAAATCTAAGTTACAAAAATACTAAAGTGTCCGACCCAGTATTTGAACCCAGGAACTCTCGATCGGCAGTCGCGTTTGTAACCAGCACGACCAATTAAGCAGTCATTTTCAATTTCAACAAGGCATCTGAAACTTTTAACGGTAAAATTACATGCTATTTGAGGATGCAAACAGACATGTGAGCGTATCCGTACATTAGATATGTTTACTATTTTAATTTAGGTATACCTTAAGAAAATTGATGAAATCATACGGGCCTCTCGGTAAAGAGCCGTGGCATCTAAAAAGGGCACTGGCCATGTTTACGAGTATATTGTTACCAGTAGGTTAGATATAATGAAGAAATAGGAATCAAAACTAATTACAAACATACATTCAATTAAGCATGTTCGACGCACGTGGGCGGTGAACTAAGTTGTTGTCGTCATTGTACTCGTAAACCATCGTTTACTGTGGACATTGCGATTGAAGTTCGAGAGACACGAGTATCAGTAATGGAAGACAACATACATACATAAGTGATATGTGTCGTATCGAACACGAAAGTTATATGCAAAGTGCTATTGGAAACGTACGTAGGTACGAGTATGTACATTTTAAGAATTTTGCATAAACATGAAACTTCCGTTGAAGGTTCGAGCAGATTTAGTTTTATTAAAATTATATTCACTCTTGGTCTATACCGTGGAGAGTGAAGACAAAGGTTTCATACCTGACATGCCTGACAAAATCAATTTATTTTATTATGAATACCTTGTCATATCAACCGTGACATCTACAGAAAGGTACTAATGTTAAGTTTATCCTCATTTAATCATTATATGTGTTCGGCCAAAATTTTTCGTACTGTAGGTACTCGTATAAATCAATAATAATTCATACGCTTGTTGGTAGTGTCATAGATATAAAAAGTATACATTCGTTCAGAATTCCCCGGACATTGGAAATTTAATCTGAATTACGTTACATGTCTGTATACATATCTGTTAGTTACAAATTGAGCTGGGGAAGTTCTCCAAACAAAACTGATATTTGTACTACCGAATCGGCAATCACCTCTAATGCCTACGTCTCCTGTTCAAATATCCATCAGAGTCTTCGGAAACCTTCTTGCATGCTATTTCATCTATTCGAACCTCCGCTAGGCAGAACCGTTTTCGATTCCCATTCTCCAACAGTCCCAATGATCAGTTTATATAACAAATGTAATGGGTCCACATCTGTAGATGTTAACCACCTATCATTGTCAAAATATAAGGGATGTATTCTACAATTATTATTCTCTATATTAAGTAATCCTTAGTATGTGTACGATTTAATATGTTCAGTTACGTATTGTTAACGTGATAATGTCACCATTGAATACATTTTCAGTATCGCTTAAACTTGTGTTTTGATCCGGGAATATACGCAACCTTTTTCCTTCACTACAGCGGAAGTCGATTACACACTCATATATCTTCGTCTCATAGGCGAAGTGAGTAAGTAAACACATAGTTATCAGAGCAAAAGTAAAGGCAGTTGGTGTGGATAAGAAAAATTGAATAATCCTAATAGAAAATACAGGGCCAAGACGCGACTACTTTTGTTTTAGGACTTTACGAAACCGATAATGATAAAGTTGTTAATAAAGTTCTTTATTGACACCATAAAATAATTATCGGTTGGAATTTTAGTGATAGCCCTGCTGTTGTCCTTATGGAGTAATCCCGGCCCGTATTTGCATGGTCCTTACAGTTTGACAAGTGTGGTAATCAAACAACGGTAGATATGTCTATCCTTCCAAACTACTCCTCAAGAATAACAGTTTCCAAATACTTTTGACTTAACTTTATAGTCCGATACCTAGTGTACGTTTAAAAAAATTTTGAACAGAATTAAATTTGTGTTAGCTGTTCACATACTTTTTAAGCTGAGAGTGTAAAATGGGCAATATATGTAAAAAAAGTAACTTCATGTTAACACAGCTATACCTATACCTTACATTTTGAGATTATCAGTAGGTATATATAATCAACATCAATCATCATCATCATCATCAATCAATTCAAAACTATGATTTTTAGACTAGATGTAAAATTCTTAATCATCTCCATAAATCAAACGATGTAACGAATATTTCAACATTTTAGGTTCAACACTGCTTTGAAAATTTATTGTAATAGAAAGAGTTTCGGATATTAATTACGATCATTATTGCTGTACAGTTAGTTCTATTAGAGTTGTACTCGTATGTTACGTACAAACCCTCGTTAATAATACCAGGCAATATAATTTTAGCGGCTGTTCGTGGCGGCCATTGTAAATTGAAACGCGCCAAGGAGTGTTTATGAAGTGTGTTGTTTTTACGTGTGTATTATAAACACATATCATCTTACAACCTCTTGTTATTTCTTTATCACTTCCGTCAAAAGGTTGTCTAGTAGAGATCGCTAGTTAGCGGTAAGGGCGCCTTTACTCGGGTCTCCACTGTTCTGTATGAAATAAAAATGTTGTGTGAATTACGAATTTAAAGTCTCTATGCTATACTGTAAGTCAATCCAAGTGAAAATGAACAAGATTAAATGAAATACATTTCAAGTAAAGCTTTAACACTTCACCGCCAACGTAGTAAATTGTACTTTGTTGCAATCGGACCACACACTATTGTTCCTTAGAGGGTTTATTTTTAAAGAAATGCTTTGTATATACATAAGTTGTGAACAAGTTTAATATGAAACTAGTTTAATATATAATACAGACTGCACGACCACGATTATAGTAGGGTATGAGGAGAATTATAATAAATATGCCAAATAATCGCTTGTGAAACCCACTTCACCAAACTACATTTCGGTTTATCGACTAAACCATGTCTTATCACAATTTACTAATTTTCTTATACAAAGGCTTTTAATGCAATAAATTGACAATATAATTTCAGCACAATATATCATAATCCCGTCTATTATACTCGTAAACATTCATTACATTAAACATCATTACTACGTAAATCTCCCTGAAAACAAACTCCATGCACAGTAAGCATTTGAGCTATCAATTCACTTAAACGGTGGCCATGAAAACCATTACAGGCTTCTTAGGATTTCTGTCTGGCCACAAACGTATTCAGTAAATAAATCCATCATTTCACTTTCACGATTGAGTCTAAATTGGTGCCTCTAAAGCCGCACGCTGTTTGCGGCACGCGAAATTCATAACAAGCAAATTTGGGAGTGAGGTTTTATTACGCAAGCTATGTATTATATGAATTCTTGAAGACGTTTGCAAGCGAGATGACTTACTTATTTCTTTTAATTACAAATTTTATTATCATTATCATAAGCTTGTCTGAGCCCATTTCTGGCCATAAACTATCCCTCATGAGGATCTTCATTCTATCCTTCAAAGAAGCTTTGAGGATTCCACTCGCTTCTTTTACCTGGTCCTCTGGCTGCGCTGCGAGCATCCACGTTTTAGCTTCTAATGTCATGTCCAATAAGACACATTTGTATGTTAGGGTAAACCTAACTTTGAAGAGTTTCGCGAAAAGAAACATTACCTTGTTGCGTAAACCTTATAGAGCCTTCGGTGTTATACGCGAGCCTCGTATTATTTCGTACGTATGCTTACTGGCAGGGCCTCTTCCTTTGCAAGTGAACCGTAACCACTGGGACGTATTTTTATGTAAGCGACGCTCGAAGCTATAGCTCACGGAGGATATCCCCTGTTAAGGGGAAGCGAAAAGTGTCAAGACTATTTAGAAAAAGAAAATAAAAGGGACGACGGAAATCAAGCTTAATCACAATAATAACTCGAGGGACTGATCACGTGAGAACGGCGAAAGAATACAAACACGTACTCGTGGTTCGAATAAACGTCGAAAGGAAGAACATTTATAGGTTTTAGTTGGTTAAAGTTCGGCATAACCGTCTGTCGAGACCGCGGTGGAACGGTATCCCTGACTTATTTATTTATTTCACGGATTTCATGGAAGCACAATGAAAAAGGAAGGATGTTATCTTAAATACGACGGTTCTTGGTTATGATATTCAAAGGAAAACAATTTTGTGTTCTACTATGCTCATGTATAATCAGGAGGAAATAAGAATTTTTATATTCTCTGTTAGCAAACAAAAGAAAATAATTTCCTTATAAACTGGCACGAATTCCGAACTGGAAACATAACATCCGTATCTGTCAATGGCAAATATAATTGATATGTTAATAAGTCTCGATTAATTTTCTTTATAAAGTGCGAGGAGTGCTGTTACTGTTAACCTTTACCAACCTTTTCCGTACCTGATAAGAGGAGGTTTCGGTTATTACGAAATACATTCCAAAATACTTATTGAATAAGTAATTAGCAAAGATTCGTCGTGTGTACACGAACATATTTTAGTAAAACAGGGAATGTTGATAGGTGACAAGTAAATATAAATAATTCATACACAAATCTATGTAGCAAATTGACGAACTGTCATTAATACACGTTAACACGGAAATGAATACAAGTACTATGTGTTACATTCTATTATAATAAATTATACATTATGTCGGAAGAGACTGCTTTATTATGACGTCGCGAGAAATATAATTGTGTCGGCGATAAGACACAATTAATTTCTTTGCGACCTCATCGTAGGTAAGTGCCCTAACAAATCAAAGGAAGAGTAACCTTTTTCCGTATATCTAAATTGTATCTAATAATAGAGACAGAAAAAATATATTATTATAAGTTCCTTAATCCTGTTTCAAAACAGTTGCTTCGTAGGCTTATATTCAAGTTCTCTTAAATGCATAGTAGGTATTGTGAAGGTACAAATATTTATTCATTGGCTAAAAATATCTGTCTATATAAATTTATATTTATATGTATATATGTAGTTTAATAACACTCTGGTTAACATCACATGATGCTTAATTTGAGATCAGTTGTCGATATGTGGACATGTCCCAAGATATAATTATAATTATAAGAGATACTTATGTACGAATAGTTACTGTTCATTCGCTCAGTTTTCATCGACATACGTTGCCTAACTAGTTTGCATGAAAAGCTATATTATTTAAAATGGATTATATGCAACCTGTATATATGCACCTTGAAAGTAAACTCTTAACGTCGGTATAAAAATATTTAAAATTGGACCGATAGTTTCAAAGATTATTCCAAACGTACCAACTATATAATTCCTTATAATATTTGTGTAGTTTGACGAAATACGTATGATAAAGTATCTTAGACGTACATGATGTTGTAAATATGGATGATGGTGCGAAATTTATATCTCCATACTTTATATATTAGTTTTCCTTAGAACATAGTTATTTGTGTACCTATGATAAATATTTTTACCATAAAACATCTTTGTAATACCATAACCTCCTTAATCCATCTAGTTCTTGATCATTAATCTTTTTTCAGAGCCTTCTTTCATCTACTCGTATGTGGGGTCACCTAGCTCTCAGCTAATTGGTCGCTTGGACTTTTAAATTATGGTCCGGGCACACTGAGCATTGCCTTAGTTTGTCTATTAGCGAAACGAGTTGGCAGCGGTGTGTGCGGTGCAGTGCCTACACTTTATGTATTGTTTAAACGCACACGTGGTCTTTATTGGCGGATGAGCGTTGCATACTGCATTAATAGATACATTAGCATACATCGTATCGCCGACTATAGGCTCACCACGCTCTCCATAGTGTGACGTTAACGTAACTGGTGAAACGTGGGAGTGTACTACTCTCATCTGCCTTCCTCTTCGGGATCACAGGCGCGATTCAACGTAGTATTTTATATAGATTTAGTAACGTATTTGGATTATATAATGAGCTTTCCGATAACGAATCGTTACATGGTATATTTATATATGTTTAATCAAGATTAAACTTATGAAAGTGTTATTTTGTTTTTCGACCTTTTTATCATTTCACTGTTAGACACGGATCTCCTCACAAAATGAGAGGGTTTTGGCCATGATGTGCCACGTTGGCCAAGTGAAGGTTAGCAGACTTCATACGCCTTAAAAAACTTTTTTATGAAGTGATATTTGTCTTTAAAACGCTAATAGTGGAAAGAAGTGCACGCCAGGATTTGAACCCAGGCTCTCAGAGTGAAAGACTAAACTTCAGATTTCAAACCACTAGGCTATCACTGTTAACGTGCTCACGAAAAGTGTTATATCTGTGGCATGATTAGAATTAATTTCGTACAAAAAGCATAATGATATATCCTGCACTATCATATCTGTGATAAAGACATGAGTCATTGACGTAAATAATACTTAACGTTTTAGTGTAGTGAGTGACTAGTCAGATGGAGTCAAAGGACTTAAATAGTGTATTTTTCCTAGTCGCTAGTTTATGAAAACGATATTTTTTTCCTTACAGAATAAAACTTCCTTCGCATTGATCCATTTGCGGCTGAAAGATCTCAGTTTCCTCGGTTTTTTTTACTGAATTTCTGTTTTATTGTGAAATCGAATTAATAACTGAAATGGCTGGATAGGTTTATAAATAGATACAGTATTTCAATCATAGGTTCAATTATTAAAACAATTATGTATGCCTATAGTATAAACCTATAGAACTATACACAATGACGAGTAACAAACAGATCGCGAGACTTCATGATGTAGACGTGTAAATAACACGGTATTTATGGGGACAAGTAACAGATGCATTAATCAACACATAGCGTAACGCAAGAATAGCCACGTGTGTTGCGAAGAAGCAAAAGTGGCAGCCAATAGAGCTTATCATGGAAATGGAATACGTGATTATATTTGCGTAGCACAAATACCAATCTCATACGAAGGATTTGGAACAGCACAAGTTTGTATAATTGATTCTCAGTTAAATCAGAACAGTAAATATTAGCGTAGTCAATATTCCTTTACTCAAATGAGAATAAGGATGAGTACTAAAAATTGGCAAACATTTTTTTTATATCTTATTCCTGTAATGGCTATAGAGCCTGTATAATGAATAATCATTGGTGCTAACTGTTAACAGTGCTATTCTTACAGTCTTACTCGTCGAGGTTTGCTGCCGACGTCCAGGGCGTCAATGGCCGCTTGTGCCTATTGCCTATGAATTTGTTGCTCTCTTTATATATATAAAAGCGGTGTGACACAATGAAATCTATGAAGTAATACTTTTTTATTGAACTCAATTTACCATTATTCCTGTATAGATAAGCTCCAAGCCACGTCATTTACCTGTAAACAATAACAAAATAATAAGCAATCAGTATAATGTTGATGTAGGCTTGAATGAAGGAACAGTTTTTCAAAAGGAATTGTAGTTACCTAGGTATAGTATCTCTACGAAACAAACAACGTAATAAATTTGACAATATTTATAGCAGGGTATTTTTAGGAGAGTGCCTGTAAACAAAGACTTGGAGTTTGGGCACGCTATCAGCTACATATTCCATATTCGTATAAGGCTACGCAGCCGAGTAAAGACCTACTTTAGAAACGTATTGTAGAATGTGTACTGCCTATTGCAATCTGCCAATATACATATAACAGCACGTATACGTGCTGTAGATATTAATTCTAATAAAACTGATGATTTCGTCACTATATCGTGCCGGCTAGTTATTGACGTACGAGCAGAAAAGTTTTTATAACCTGACTTATGCGCGTGAACCCATTATAAAATAATGAACACAATAGTTATATATTAATATTTAATTGTTAACCAATTAAGCTCAGACGCCTTTTATCACGATGCCGATTTCTTTTGTTTGATTCAATCAATCAGCGTTCTACGTAACATTACGCCAGTGAGTCCCACGTTTCGCCAGTTACGTTTACGTCCCGCTGTATAATAGGTGGTGAGTCTATTGCTATACACCGGGCATATATCCAGACTCTGGGCCACTGCAACAAAATCTAAGTTAAAAAAATGCGCGATCTGGGATTTTAACCCAGGACCTCTTGATCGGCAGTCGCGGTTGCAACCAACGCAACCAACGAGACAATCAATAATTATTTATCTCTGTTATAATGTATGAGAAGAAATAAGTATTGAATTTATATGGAGTAAGTATTGAATTTATGACAAAGAATATAATCAATTAACGTATAATTGATCGTACGACGACTATTTTTTCCTATGATTTATACAAGTGATATAAGAACACTGGTCTAAAATAGGTGGTATGTAAAAACTTTATTCAATTGCATCCACCAAGAGTATACTATTTAAGAGTATAAAATAACTAATATATAGATGTTCCTGCTGCACTTTATTATTTATTTGAATGTAGCTCAGATTAAGTAGTGGAGCTTTGAGTCAACGTACATAAAGGCTCGAGAGTCGTTTACAGACCTATTGTATAGACTCGCTTTGTTGTGACAGGCGGTTGAAAGCTCTTGCAGTACAGCATAGGTAATAATGCCCACCCATTCCGTGTAGCATACGTTTCCAATAGTGAACATTGTAACAATAGGTACACTAGCGTGACAGTCTATGTGAAAATAAATTGGGGTATTTATGAATCTAATAAAACTTTTACAATATTCATAAGGTTATTGATTTGCAATGTTCGCTAATGTAGATAATGCATGATAAACAGAATACAACTTTTACGCGCTAGCGCTGTTTTTACTCGCTCCACATGTAGATATTGTTTTGATTCTTATTACTCAATTTGAATTTATAATGTAATGTAATGAAGTATGATTTGTACTTCAGAATATGTATAACAAAATAGAATCTTATTATTGGATCTGTAATTTGTCGCATTACAAGGTACCGTTTTGAAAAAAAATCTGGACTATAGGGGGTCTTAGGAAGTCTTAGGAAGTACTTAGGAAGGTCTTAGGAATAATCCGACAAATTCGATAGTTCGACACTGTCCCGCACAACGTTTTTCGGGATAACGGAGGTCCACTGTATCAAAACCAAGTTAGTTAAGGTTTTATGACTGTATTTCGTTTACGGAGACTAACGGCAATCTTCTTAACCTTTTACATCGCTCTTCAAGTGTGAGGGATTTTGGTTACATCAAATTCAATACATTCATTGATATCAACCCGCACTTGGCCAGCGTGGCAGACTATGACCTTAACCCTCTCATCATTCTGAGAGGAGATCCGCTGTTCCAACAGTGGAACGATAAAAAGGTCGAAAAAAAATTCAATACAGTATTCAGTTTATATTAAGCGTCTCCTGTTTTATCAATTCTGATAGAAAAAAAACCTGCTGTGAATAAATAAAAACTTTAATGCAAATGTCATTGAATTGAACATTATTGGTATTGGACTCACTGAAGTAATACTTAATAGGTAGATATCTATATGTCTTTAGGTTGGAATTTAGAATTTAGAACGAAAGAACAGCTTTAAACATTGTAAACCTCCCTAGTTTGGACTTGTGCATATTACCTATATGGAACAACTGAGAGTGATATTATAAAAATGTATTTTAATATACATTATGCATTTTGATTTCTTTAAGTTATTTCACTTTGACACGAAATAGTTATGTATGCGTAAATTTTCATTACCTGTGATAGTGTAGTTTTTTATATAACGATGTTATTTACGCTGCATCAAGATCAGTAATATGTATAATTAAACATGCTTACGTTACATGTAGTAACGCACTTAATTTCCCCGAGTGTGACAACGCTATTAGCTGAACATATTTCAATACGGTTCACCGAATATATACATAGTGTCTACATAATATATAGCCATGTTTTCCCACAATTCATAATTTATGACCACGATGGCGATTTGGGAAGATATGGCTGTATTAAATGTAAGGAAGTTTTCAGTGGGTTTTTCGACATACTCGACTTTGCTGTTTTCGGATATTGGCACCACGCCATACTTGCCTGTGATCTCAAGCATTGCTTTTAATTCGTTGAATTTTCCTATCATGATCATCATCATCAGAAGAAGTCTACTGGTGGAAATAGGTTTCCACTAAGAGGGTTTTGTTCGTAATCCCCACGCTAGGTATGCGGGTTGTTGATTAGAATATTGATAATGAATGCTTCTGACTGTTGTTGTTAGACGATCCAAGCTTCAACTTAGGAGTCCCTGCCTACCTCATCTGCTTATGGTGCCCATAGTGACATTAAATGTACTATTACAAGAAGAACAACGGCGACATTAGCACCAAAAAACAATTATTATTATTATGTTTCACATGTAATCAGTACAGTACATTCTGAGTAATATGTTATACGGTCAGAGAATACAAACATCCAGTCCTAGAGCAGATTACTGAATTCATCATTCAAGAATATGTCTGAACGGACATGGAACCCGAAAACACTGTGCGCTTTTACGAAAATAAACCTGTTCTACAGGCATGGGTCAAAGTACAAATTACTGGTTAAATTTATATTTGTCAAGCGGTGCAATTCCCAGCTGCTGTGCACAACAGACGGCGCTTGGCTAATGAATCGAAATGGAGAACCCAACTGCAATTAGCAACAGTATTGATTGAGAATGTTCAAATCATTTTTCACATGGGACGTGCAATATGCTTCAATGTTAATGGGAGTTGTCTTGATAATTATATATTCACCATACATTGATTTATTTATTACTTAAATATTTAGACAAGCATGCAAAGATCGCAGGCAAAATATCTAAATAGCGGTAAAAGAAATCACTGGGTGTTTTAAAAATGTTCTTCGTTCAGATAGGGGACTGAATGCTCGTTAAATAAATAACAGACGTGTACATACATACATACGTTCACGCGAGGTCCCTCTCGGGGTACGCAGCGAGCACCGTTTGCTATATATCTCTATCATTAAATATCTTCCACGCTTCTTCTACATACATAACTCTCTTCATACATGCACGTCGGTTACGGAGGCGTGTACTTCCCAATATGTACGTAAAATATATTACCTGATATACACATAGATATGTGTATAATATTAATATATAGGTTGCATATTATCTTCATATGTTATTGCGTTTAGTAGGTATATATACAAAATGTATAATTCCAAAGTCATATTATTAAACATTTAAAGATATACATACAGCCCTTCTGTTTGTTAAAACTTTCGATTGTTGTGGAATCATGATTCGTGTCTCTAACGAATTCAATAGTTTGATCGCGTGGACATGAAATGATTTAGAATGTTTTGTAGGCAGAGTATTTTAGGAGGGTTATAAGGTGGCACGTGGGAGTGCTTAGGAACAAATAAAATTTGTTCTACAGCATACTAAGGACACGTCTTGTAGTGTGGGATGTCGAACATCAAACATAAAACCTTAGGGCGATAATGGATTGGGAGCCGCTTGGGATGCTCGTGAAAGTGTGAGACCTTATCGAATACCAAGTATGAATACCAAAGACGAACTGAATACATAAGTTCTGCGAGCGCTCAAAGTTGCTTAAATTCTTCTCTATAACATTTAAATGGCAGGCGTCAGTTCATTATATAATAGATTTAATTAATACAGTAGCAGCGTAATGGAGTTAGCTCTTTATCTGCTGAGGCAAAAATCGATACATTTATTGAACTACAGACGATCTAGAATTTACTTGAAACTCCTAAGCTTTGAATTGAAGACAACAGGATTTAGCATATATTAAGTTAATATGATGTAGGCCATTATTAATGTTGGCTATAACCAAGCTTAATTTGTAATCAGAAAATTGAGGTTAAAACTCGAAATCATCTGTGTATAAATGGAAGGTAAAAGAAATCAAGATTTTTTTAATTTTTTGAAATCAAAAAATGTGAGAGAAAAAGTGCTATCCTGAGACATGTACAGTATCATGTTAATCTACAAATGCTAAAAAAAAACATTAATATGAATGCATTGAGATCATAAGAATCCTGTAACGGTCATTACCAGTCATGGTATGCACATTTAATTTTTTTAGCGAAAATTAGCTCACTAATACAGCCATTTTGTCAAAACAAGGCCCTTTATTTCACATCTGGCTACTTCGGCTGTGTAAATATTAACATCGACCTCGCAAAAGTTAATATTTAAATTACCTTTCTTTGTTAATAAAATTAAAATTCTTTTGTTTTCAGCAGCAGTAGACATTAATTAACTTGTACAAAAGCTTCCTTTGATACAAATACACAAAGCATTGTTTAGTTATAGGTAATTACGAGTAAATACCGTGGTATGTTGAATAACTATATAATCGTAGCAATTTGGATATATTTCCGATTATTGCATACACTTTAGGTACAGTTGCGAAATTAAAAAATAATATTATATCACAAAAGTACATCACACCTGTATCTCCAAGAAGAGGTAGGCACAGTTGCGTGGTATACTCCTGCGTTTCATCTGTTATGTTATCTGTCACTTAGTATGTGGTTAGTTTATTGTCGTGCACCGGCCACAAATCTAATTTCCAAGTATTCAAGTTAAAAGAACCTAATAGTAGTCGACCCGGGGATCGAAACCAGACCCCTGGTTCGGCCGTCGCGCTTGCAACCACACTTGAACAACGAGGCAGTCGAATCTTACATTACTTAGTAAAGTAACGTGGAAATACTAAATAGGTAAGACAATGCATCAGTACTTGTGCGTTGTTTATAACAACAATTAATAACAAGGTGAATATATACCACGTATTGTTCGTCCCGTCCTACTTCCATTATGAAAGGGATTAAATGCAAAGTATCCAAGGTTAAGGTTTGATCGATATATCTTTGAATTATAAGACGATATATGTAGGTTACTAGTGTCGGTTGCGTCATATTAAAAACGATTACAAAGTCATTGTGAAGCTTACGATTGACCATTGTGTTCGCTAGCAATGATCGCGTGAAATTTAAGACCGTTCGTGCGTTTTAACTAAAATGAAATGACCAGCACAGTGAAAGGGTTTGTGATTGGCTACTAAACTTTTTTTACGTTCCTTTACTTGGAATAAGTCTTTTTCACAACTTGGATATCTGGAGTATACTTCATAACGCTGGTCCATTACTGATAAGCAAAGGTAAATTGAAAGGTAATTAGGTACACCTCATGACAACTCCTTTTTACATACTACGACATTTATATTTAGAAATAGTGGATTTCGAACTTCTGTCCAGTACAATTTCTGGAACATTTCAAATGAAGGTTTAAACGGTTATAGCTATATATTTTTTATTAAGTATTATACACATAAAAATAATTCATATTGGAAATTATATGGTCACAATGCGAACGTTTGTACTATGTTACATGAATGTTATTACTGTTTAACTTATTCTTTAAGTTATAATTAAATTGCGTACAATTAAAAAACTGAAGAAGAAGATTCATATTGCATATTTCTGAAAGCAATATATGTCCTTAGTATTTCTGTAAAAATAACTGGATAGTAATAAGATAGTATTTTTGATGTCGTAAATGAAATATGGCTTCATAAATAATGATTCATATAATGGGTTTCTCTGTACGAAATGTTCTTATTTTGACTTTTTGAATAGGTATTTTTAAATGTTTTCAGAGTTAAGAATGAATCAGAGTTCATTATATCTTGCGTAGATATAGGTAGTTATGGGGATATAAGTATTTTTTATTGTTCACACACTCGCTCTAAATTATCAGTTCCGTACGTCACGGTACAAAAATTTTACTATAAAATGTTATAGACAATCAAGTGTCTTAAGTTAAGGGTTGAAACACGTACATGTGAAGAACGTAATATGTTTTTACGCTCGCGTCATCTGGCGTTGTCGGCCCTGTGATAAAATACGTAGTTAAAGTAGGTACAAAGGTCCGAAAATAAATTTCCCTACTCGCTGCAGCTATCAATATTTTCTAAATATCAGTGATTCGATGATATATTTATTTCTAGCATGGGTTTTAGTTATTTTTTGGAAAAAATACCTGATGGGTAAACGAAACTATATGCAATGTTACTTACGGCTAATCTCTAAATGTATCTACTATTGAATAACAGAAGGGTTTATAAAAATAGAACGAAGTGTTTAATATACAACACTATATAGGTACATAATGTTCCTTTTCCTAACTTATACATATATGTAGGTATATGTGCCAGAAAACGTCATATTAAAATACCGTTTACAAAACATCAAATGAATTATACATTTTCGTTTGATTTTTAACCAATCTCCGGCAATTTTTTGTGTACTTTCACGATTTTTGTGTACTTTTCAAGATTCATATACATAGTAGGTACTTTGAAGCGAAGGCTTAAGGGCATAAATAACTTGATAGTCGGAATACCTCTTAGAAGAAAGAGAATTTACTTAAAAAGTAATTATAATCATATAATTAATAAAAGTAGAGGTTGTAAATAAAATATAATTAAATACAAAACAAAACACTTTGTGAGATTTTACTTCTCTCAATATAGAAAATAAAATAACGGAAATTAGCGTTACTTAAATATATAAATAACAAAAAAATAGATTTTTACAGATACTAATTTATTTTCAATCACTCAAGTGTTCACTAAAATGAGAACTCCACGTTTAATAATAAATAACAGATTCTTACTTGTACATTCAATAGTAAATTACTTACGACAGCCTATTATTGCAACATTAATGCTGTATAATTTAATGCATGTGTGACCTCGTGGCGCGGCTAGAAGCGTGTGGTTACTTAAACAGTCTGCGCGTTGCTTTAGCAGTTTAAAGCTTCTAGTTATAATTTTCGAGGGTAAAGGGAATATAACCGTAGAATATTAAATATCTTCTAAAGTACACTCGACCCTCATCTCAAACTTTTTAAACGAAGGCTAAAAGGGTTGTTAGGTTTAACATACATCGAATTATTAATCTCTACTAGCCCCGGGATAATTGATTTTCAATTTCAATTATGCCCATTATTTGATATCTTACAGGGTCCCTTTTTAAGCGGAATGTGATAATTGATTTTTTTTTAAACTTTTTGAATTCCTGTAGCAGTCTGTCAGTTTTAGTTTGGTACTTGTGATCAGAGCGCTTGTGGCACTGCTAAGGTAGTCTCAGAAACTTAGCTATTACCTAACATGCTTATGTAGCTCCTCAAAGCTGCTCAAAATGCTCAATAAATGAATGAAACAGAAGGACAAACAAGAAATTTCTAACAAATATAATGTTTTTACCATTGATTTCTTCTCACTTAAATGGTATGTAGGTACTAAAATAAATATACTACGGGTAAGTGCATAATATAATGCACTTGCAGTAAGTAAACTTTTTATTTTAAACAGCGCACAACACTCAATGGAATTTATCTGTTTTAGATTTAGAATTACACTTAATCATTTTTATAACATCCGATTATTGTAGAGTACGTTTACAATCAGTCTTCAATTACTGAATATATTGTCTGTTTTGATAAAAAAATATAAATAATTACTTGATTGATAGTTTCAGAATAATATTATAATATACGAAGACAAAAAACATATATAGATTAGGTAAGTAACGATATCGTAACTTACCTAAAAGACGGCATTAGTTACACTGCAACGAGAGCGTTATACGGCGGATTTGGACGTTTATAACGTTACCCTAATGTTACTGTTACGATGATAGGGGCCAGTAAAGTGTGCTAATAAAATTGTCCTATTGATTGCTATCGAATTATAGAAGTCATTGGTGCTATTGTATCTAAATTCAAATAAAACTTGACTCGAAGGTGAGCGAGCGAAGGAAACGAGAATCACTGCCAGTTTGCACGTGATTCTCGTTTCCTATACAACGATGCCACGATTTGTTATGTCGAGTCTGTCGAGATTATCCAATATGTCACTGCTATATTGGACGTATCATTGGCAGAATATACGCCAGTCTCCGTATCGTAATAAAACAAATTCTATCATTCCTGAAATTATTTGCAATACTTCCTTTGCATTTCTGAAATAGTTGTAAAAATTGTTTTGTAATAAATGGTAATGAAAGTAAACTTTATGAAGCACGTTTTTTTTATATAGTCATCTATATACCGGTGTCACATGCACGAGCTTATGTGCCAGCTAGTAAGGATGAAGTGTGTATCTTGTAGATAACGTAACATCACGCCTGTCATCCCCGAAGAGGTAGGCAGAGGAATGTAGAACACTTCCACGTTTTACCAGTTACGTTTACGTCCCACTATGGAATAGGTCGCAACTGCCTCGTTGGTCGTGTTGGTTGCAAGTGCGACTGCCGATCGGGAGGTCCCGGGTTCGATTCCCGGGTCGAACA
>DWDV01000065.1:0-23171 GCA_018245615.1 Mimoniades ocyalus | reverse complement strand
GTATGCATTTCGTTCCCCAAGCCAGATCGTGTCCCGACCAAAACATTACGCATTGAACAGTAATTATTAATTCCATTAGTACTTATTGTATTAAGAATTGGTATGCTAATTATTATGGATCGCGCATACTTTATAATTTAAGCTTATCTTATGACTTGTTAACATTCGAATTGGAGAAATCAATTTTGATTAGTCCGGATCGGCTGTGCGTGTGTGGGTGTGTCTGTGTGTGTGCCTGCGTGTGGGTGTGTGGGTGGGTGTCTTTACACGGGTATTTCTCGGGCCCGGGTGTAAGAATGGAGTATTTCATAAGCGCGATCCACGCGCCAACATCGCACTCAGCGGGCTCACCTTAATTTAACCCGCGCGTACGGTCAGCAACTGAAGTTTGCGAATTGATTTTATATGATTTTTAAAGTAACGTATGTTTTCTTTTTTTTATATTATTCTCCGATTATTTATAGATCGTCAAACAATAATAGGATCAACGTGTTTCGTATAAATGTATTCCTCTGCGCAGCCGAAATTATTGCTGTTAAATAATTTTGTATATTTAATAATCATAACATATCACGTCGGTTAGACTGCAATTGTCGTTCTTCTCCAACATATATACATATTTTGTTTATATTAATTATATATGATTATTTTAGTAAAGACACGGCACAGCGTAAAATCGATCAAGCAACATACGATTGAGTCATTGATCCTTTCATCGAATTATTCTTTCTTCTATTAACGACTTCTATTAACAAACATTTATAATTCTACTTAACATCTAATACATGTCATAAACAAACAGTCACGTAAAAATAAGAGTCTCGGTTACCATCTAAAATATTTTTGCTTAATTTTAATTCGAATACATTCATAGTGTCTTTATTTTGAATAAATTGTACTTTTGATAATCTTCGCGTGTGCAGCGTAGCTATGGTTACCAATCTTTCTCTCTTTTACTTATAAAAGGCACGGCTAAGACGAGACGGTAAGTTTATGGTACGGTTTATGGTAAGTGGTCGCCGTTGCATATCGATATTTGCAACATCAGAGGGTCTACCAATGGCTCGTCGGTTTTAAGGTCTTTTTAGTGGTGTTTTCTATGCGCGCGGTACTGAACACGCAGCGCGGGGGCGACACCGCTCTAATTAACTGCGCCTCAATTACTGGGGCGTATTGTTCGCGTAGACCACTGTCGGCCCCTTTCCTAGTCGTGACGGTACATTCGGAATAATAATATATTTGTATCGCAATTCGCACTTTGCTTTCAGGTAGCGAAATATTAGCAAGAATTAAATTATTTATTAACTGCTTCGTTTATTGAGTGCCTCGTTGGTCGTGTTGGTTGCAAGCGCGACTGCCGATCGGGAGGTCCTGGGTTCAGATCCCGAGTAGAGCACTACTGGATTTTTCTAATTTAGATTTTCTAGTTCTGGCTCTCAGTATGGATATGTGTATGACAATACGTTCACCACCTATTCCATAGTAGGACGTAAACGTAACTGGTGAATCGTGGAAGTGTAATACACTCCTATGCCTACCTCTTCGGGGATTACAGGCGTGATGTTATGTTTAATTATTTATTAATATTCTTATTACTGTATGACTACAATAGGTTATGGTGCAGGCAGAGGGCATGGAGTGCCACGTCACATACAAACATAACATAACGATACGCCTGTATTTCTCTGATGTAGGCAGCAGAGTACACGCTTCACCAGTTACGTTCACGTCCCACCACGGAGTAGATGTTGCGCCTATTGTCATGTACATTATGTACAAATTACATGTATATACGTACACGTCATACCTTAATCCGAGAGATGACGCGCTTCTTATATATATATCACTTTCTTCATACACTAGCGCCGGGTTCTTGGACTCCACTAGCTAGCCCGTTCCTAACTTCCCTAGTAAAGATAATCAGTTTTATTGATTATTGTGAATTGCTTATTATCCCTCGTTAGCAGCTGTGTTTTTCGGGTCTGGGACCGAAGAGGACAGGAATAATAATAATCTGTATCGGAATATATACTTTGGCGTGTAAAGTCTGTCAACCCGCACTTGGCCAGCGTGGTAGATGCGTGGCATTAATCCTCTCATTCTGAGACGAGATTCGTGTTCCAACAGTGAAACGACAAAAGGGTCGAAAAAATCTGTTATTGCTGTAATAGTTAAATCAAAGATGCATATTTCAAAACTACCCACAATTCAACATATCTAATGATGTTTTTATATGCGCATTAATATACCTTGTGTCGTGTACTACCGCCAAACTAACATAGATCACCATCGACGTCGCTCTGTGCACAATAATAAATAATTGCGCCGCAAGAACAATAAATTATTATCAACATTATAGACCGCGTATGAGCGCGCTGCGTGTAAAATCGCGCTGTTTAAATTCTTCAGCTGTCAATTTCAGAACGTTCTATGTTATAGATTTATAAAGATAAATCGGTGGTTGCCAAGTGCATTTTTGCGTTTAACATGTTGCGATTTATGCAGTGTGATTGTGTATAGCGTTCAATGGATGGCGTGTATTAGATGTAAAGTAAACGCTTTACCTCTTCACAGGGATCTTATTTGTTAAGCGGCTTTTATTATCCATCTCCAATCTTTGGAGGTCCACAGCTGTAGGTAGACCTCCCCTAATCAGCGCCATACCTCCCGGTCCTGCGTCTTTCGAATTCAACAGTATCCCGCTGTCTTGTCGTCTGAATTAGTACAGATAAGCGGAATGTTCCGGAATTTCTGAGTATCTTCCGTCCATCCATTAGTTTTTGAAACTCCATTGTTGAACACAAACCTTCCTCAATCGGTGGAATTCCACCCATTCCTGCTACTTTAAAGTCTAGTTGTATCCAGATGTTTTGTGTATAATTAAAATAATTTTCTTTCATTTTATTTATTTATATTAAGAGCACCCATATACACATAGAGAGTCACATAGTTAAAGTTTATTAGCGAAGGAAGGAAGGGTGGACAAAACTGTGAGGTATATTTAATATGAATTACAAACATAATAAATAACATAGAACAATCACTATTTACATGGAAACCATCGATGTCATACACAATAGTTCGTAGTAAAACAGTCACGGAGAGTAGAGATTTATAGAGATTTTACAGAGAATTGTAGTTTTGTAGCGCTCTTTGTCAAATGAAAACCATTGATAGTTTAGTTAAATTGATAGCTTAGTTAAATTAATAGCTTAGTTGTGTTAATAGGTTAGTTAAATTAATAACTAAGTTAAATTAATAGCTTAGTTGTATTAATAGGTTAGTTAAATTAATAGCTTAGTTAAATTAATAGCTGAGTTAATTAATAATTTCAACTTAAAAAATATTTAAATACGGATTGATTACTCTTGGTTCACTTGATAATAACCACGGATCTGGCAACATTTACTGTTCATTTGAGATTATGCCGTCCGTAGATTCCGATTGACAAGATGATGAATATGAATGAGCAACACTCCGTGGTGTACATCTGTGTTGTAATGGTACGGCACGTATGTGATATACGTCTAGAAGATACCACATAATGCTAAAGTACAAGCATATTTAAGTTCACTTAATTGTTTGCATTCGAATGTGTAAATATATTTCGTTACATATACATATTTAGATTTTTTTTCATGTCATTCATCGGACATATTATAAAAATGAAACAGTTATTTTTTTCATAAAACAATTACAATATTTTTACGCAACTGGAAGTATTTAATATATATTATTTATAATTTCTTGTAAGTGTACATAAAATATAATATATTAAATGTTCAAAGAAATATTTGTAGGCTATTATATATTTATGTAAGATACCGTTTACAGGAAAATTAATTATTATTACTAACATTGACTTATTATTAGTCTAACTTGACTTGTTATAAGTCTTAAATTTTCAATCAAAAATACATTCGACAACGAAAAATACAAAATAAAATCTCGATAGATAACAGGAAGGAATCAAATAAGCAATTAGCGCACAATAATTAAGCAAATCTTCGTGTAACTAGGCGGCAGCCTGGCGTCCATTATTCAGTCCGCCGCCACTTATCAGCGTAATGGTCGCCGCTAAGAGCATGACTATCAATGTTACCGAATGCCACGAAAACTACACGCCGCAGCCAAATGTTGGTGGCAGAGTGCACGGAGCGACAAATAGCTCAAGATCCTTATAGACCTAATGTGCTTCTTCTGTGTTAATTATTTCTAATTATGACGAAAAAAAATTAGCGTAATTTCGTATGTTTTAATGTGTTTCCAAGTGATGTGTGTGTTTGCAGGAATTGTGCATTTTGCGACATCACGTCTGTAACTTCCGAAAAGGTAGGCAGAGGAGTGTAGTAGTGCATAAGATATGTAGGTTAACTTCCTACCATGGAATAGATGGTGTGGATATCACCATGGTATATGCAGCCTATATATTGGGTACAAATTTAGAATCCGAGCCAAAACAAGAAACAACTGGAAAATCTAAGTTACAAATATCCAATAACACCCGAGCCGGAATTCAAACCCTGGACGACTCTATCACCAGTCACACTTGTAATCACTCGACCAACGAGACAATATTTCTTGTATTATGTAAATAAAAGGAATATTTTTTTGGATGTTTTTAATTACGACATTTTTATTACACTTTACTTAAAATTTTCAACATGAAACATTTATATTATGCGTTCAAGTTCACAGTCATAGAACGCGTAAGGCGCACGCGCGCAAATTTAACTTAGCGGGAAGATACGTCTATCAGACTCTGTTAATGTTATACGCGTATTGAAACTAATTCTCTATCGTCGTATCGGAGGCACTCTGCTGGCGCTCCTTGTCTTAGCTAACTGTAATAACGTTACACGCTTACGATACTGTTAAAAATGTTAATATGATAATGTTTTGTATAATACTAGCAGTGTTAAAATAGACGCAGATATAACTCCCCTAACAGGTTTGCGTAGTTGTTATAGCAACTGATAGAGTTGGTTTAAGATTAGGCGTGGTCTTTTTTTGTATGACAGGCCAGCGTTTGGCTGGAATTAATCCTGTGGGAAAACGCAGATGAGTCCTGATATGCTTAGGCAAAGCATATTTAATCTTTATTTGTAATTAGTTTATGATTAGTGTGGAGTTGGAAACATATTTCCGACACAAATTTATAGAGAAATGTGGAAAAACTTATAGCTTTAGTGCGGGGATATATTGTAAACTATCTGTCTAGTAAAACAACGATGGTAGAGTTCAATGGGAGCCAGTGAAAAATACCTATGTATTTCTTTACATTTACGAACCAGTCCTCATGTTTAATACTCTAAGATTTAATGTTGGTGGTTGGATTGGACATTAAATAGAGCCATAGTCTATCACTTACTGTGAATAACTAGTATATTAGTAGACGGCTTAGTAAGTTTCCTAATTTTGTATAAAGAGATAATTTTGACGATTTATCGTCACATTTGAAGTTTTTTACAAAATGTTTACCTAAGCAACAGGATTTTTAGAATTATGTAAAATAACATTACAAGAATTCCTTAATGAACATTAGGTATCTATAATTACATGAAATGTAGTTTATCCTATATAAAATTGGACCAGTCCAATTTTAAATAAAACGACCTGAGCGTGAAAGCGTTAGTAAGCAAATTTCAGGCTCAAATTCGAATCGACGTCAAATTACAGAGTATCGATTAAATAAAAACGTTTATTTAACTATAACTTGCGCGCATAAAACTACCTTTATCGAAGTTATTTATCCTCAATAAATAACCGAGACGACAGCGAAGTTAACGGTTGCGCTAACGCAAAATGATCGCTGTTTGACGTGCGATTTACTCAAAGCTTATATTTAATAGCGCATTGAAAAACTTCCGAACATTGGACACTATCTGATTTATTGGCATTTATTTCAACCGCGTCGTTGTATTTGCTTATAACTAATAGCGAACACGGTTCAAGAGCTAGAATTATACCTAATAATTGTAGGGACAGTGAACTGTGATTAGGGCTGCTACACACATACCCTTAAGCGTGTTTTCGCGTGATTGCCCGCCAGCTGCGAGCCCATTTGTCCCGTGTGGCGCAAAAATGGATATTAATGCGTCATTTGATTTAATAGAAAATGTTTCGGTGTTCTGAAAGCATACAGATTACTTCATCACCATCGTCATCAGACTGTTTAAGCCCACCACTGGACATAAGTTTACCCTGAGGAGCTTTTGCTAATAATCCCCACGGTGGGTCGTCAGCCACCAGGGCATTTTACCGTGCCTAGACAGGCCGTGTCATACGGCGTTCTGTCACAGATTCTTTTTTGATTCCTTACAGGGTATTTTAATGTAATAATAATTATATGGTCAGGCTTTTGACTCAGTGTTTACGTATTACGTGTTTATTAACGTAATATCACGCCTGTAATCCCCGAAGAGGTAGGCAGAGGAATGCAGAATACTCCCACGTTTCACCAGTTACGTTTACGTCCCACTATGGAATAGGTGGTGAGCCTATTGCCATGCATCATGCACATATCCAGACTTCGAACCACTACTAGAAAATCTAAATTAGAACATTTTGTAGTGTTCGACCCGGGACCTCCACTTGCAACAAACACGACCAACAAGGCAGTCTGACATATTAATTAATTATAATTTGTTAAATTAATACAATTTGTTAAGATAGATTAAGTTTTTCTATGTGAAGAAAATAGCAAAGAAGTCGGGAGTTGTGACAAGTGGCCAAGAGTGGACACTTAGGTAAGACTGCAGTTAGTAACAGTATCTGTCTTATTTGAGATTAATCACAGGCACATTGATGCTTTTAAAGACTGACATAAACATCTAGTACACATAGACCGGTAACCACATCCTTAAGATGCGAATAAATTTTTAACAGTAGTAATTGCTTCACATTAAAATTAGGTATTGCAGTGATACTTCTTTGGATGTTTGACTGAAGTGATACTGTACTGTGACAATGTATTGTGAAGATGGCCTACATGTGTTGTTGGAGATGGACTTAATATGAACTATAAAGACAAGCATAAAATTTTGTTTACCAAATCCAAGAATATACTGTCATCGAACCCAGGTCCTCCCGTTCGGCAGTCGCACTTGCAACCAACACGAACAACGGAGCCGGCTCCTATTGTAATATATGATTATTTATATAGATATGTATCTATATTTTAACATGCCTACAACTACCACGTAGCGTATTGGGAAAACAGTCGCTAGGTGTTGCAACTTTCTTTTTTTCAACTAAACAAAAACCGAACCATCATCGAAAAGGTAAAAAGCGTTCGATGCGTCCTTCGTACGGTAGTGTACAATGAATTACATCCAAGTCATGGACGCAAGTGTTAGAAAGTGAATAGAGAAACTACGCGATCGCACTGCCCATAATAATTGAATCACTGAAGAAATTAACATCTCTAACGGTTGTAGTGTACCGGATTCTATGGTTTATTTTACGTTCTTACCTACAGTGTGTGTATTAACTTGAAACTTGGGGTTAGCTGTTACTTTTTTATCGTCAGTCTAGGTTATGTTGTAGCCTATAGAACGGATGTGCTGGTGAGAAATATTCTATCCATATTATTTTATGTCACTCTCCTGACAAATATATTAGATGCAGCCAACAATCGATTTATGAACACATTTATTTCTAACACTAAAAGATTAGTATATGTATATTTATGATTTATGTTGAAACGAAACTCTTTGTAATGTAATCCATGCGATTGATATAAAGTCTACATAAAATAATGAATGTCTGAGTGATAAAATGATTAAATGAATGAAGAAATAAATATAATACAGAGTGAATGAACATGGTAACATTGCAATTTTTTTCATATAATTACTCTTAATTTACTGTTAGGTCGTAGATAAAAGTAACGTATTTAAATAATAAATGCGCAATACGGGCGTTTTTAAAAACTTCTCACCGACTGACTAATCAATACCACGTGTCTTCAATGCAAAACATATTGCATTGTTGGTTATTTCGCTTGATTTTAGTATTTTTGGTTTTTTCCGCAGATCCCACGAGGAACGGCTGCTTTACATTAACAATATTTTTCATAACAATAATATCTGTCATGTTTTCCAATCGGAATATTATCCATATAAGAGTATTTATTACCATCACACACGTTCTCTTGATGCTGACTAGGATGAGGTGGCCGTGTGTGATCTCCCAAGATATTATTATTAATAAATAGTTTGTTATATATATTACTTATTAAGAAACAAATAAAATCTGCCAGGACTCTTATTTAATCACATCTTTTTATTAAAGACTAGTTCCAATTTAAGTGACAATAATAATGCAAAATATAATAAATACGGATGTCCTTTCCGCTTATTAGAATGTTCATTAAAGGAATACGTGACCAGCCTTATGACTAACGAAATCTATTTTTTTTTGGTATTGAAATTGTAATCAGTGTAAGTAAAAGCAGGTTTTTGCGCTACGAATTACGAAAACCATTTCTAGTTCTTATATATGTAGGTACCTTTAACCATAGATTAGTAACGGTGGCCGGTGCTTAACGATTGGTCAACAAGTTGATGCCGTGGTTACGAATGGAGTTCAACCAGCTCGTTCTTTATCTCTGTCTAACCGATGTCATAATCTTGTGATTAATGTTACACAGTGTGTTTTCATTTCGCAAAAGAGTTAAAGTACCTATTTTGTATGTAATTGTTTAGGGTTATAACTTCTGACTTTATTATTGAACTTAATTTTTCTTATTCTTCTCTTGCCTTTGTAGTGTTCATAATTAAATACTTATCTTATTCTCCTTCTCTTTTTCACTCTCTCGCCTTTGTAATGCGCAGTCACACTTTTCATCAGTTTCTAAACTATTTTAGGTCCTTCTTAATGAGTTCCCGCCGATTGCGAAGAGATCGCGGCAGAGGCTCTCTGGAGAAACATACTTGTGTTAAAGCCGATGCATAATTTAATAATTTCGAATTTGATACATAAATAAATGCATTTAGGTAATTGCATATCTTAAAGAGGACCCGGACGGGTGTTTTATCAATCTTTGCCATATGTTACTAGTGTTAGGTGTTTGAAGTGTTACATGGAACCATTGCATGCTAGTGTTGTTCCTTCGAACAAAAGTTGGTTATCACATGTTTACATTCCAAGAACATAAACAGTAAGCAAAGCAGGCAAGTATAAAGAGAATATTATCTTACAAAGGGTTATACATAGTGTGTGGTTTCCCTATTGTGGAAGGTACACTACAGATAACTGTCATGTTTCCTTAGTAAGTCGCTTTGTTTAATATTATCCCCATATATTCTCTTTTTAAAATAATAATCTTATTAAAATCAATAATCTTATTAAAATGCCTCGTCGGTCGAGTGGTTGCAAGCATGACTGCAATCAAGTGGTCCTGAGATAACATCCCAGGTTAGGTAGTACCTACAAAAAAATTCTAACTTAAATTTTCTATTTACAATTTTCTAGTAGTGTTTCGACGTCTGGCTTTGTGTCCGGTGTACGGCAATAGGCTCATGTCCTGTTCCATGGTGTGATGTAAACGTATCTGGGGGAAAGTGGGATTTTACTACACTCCTCTTCGGGGATGAGAGGCCTGATGTTTCGTATCTTATCAAAATTACACGTTAAAATATATCCCGCTAGTTTTAACTACGCATGTAGAAGTGAGCGACAGAAAATCTGTTTTCAATATACAACAAAAACATATCATTTTCTAATTGCTATATTATGTATACGGTATACGTCCTTTTAAAACTGGCGCTGGTATAAACCGTCATAATCGTTCGTCGAAAGTGCACCACCGGCGCGCGGCGTACAGCCACGGTTACTTAACTATTACGTGATCACGCCGAGGGCAGGCTGCGGGTCGGTAACAGAACCCACTGTGCTAAATGACGCCGCCGGTATATTGACCCTTCAACACGAAACATGATCGAGGAGGGAACAATGTGAAAGTATCGTGATTGCAGTGCGACATTGTATCGAGAGGCATTACCGAATACGGATATGATTAGAGCGCGGGATGTCGCTTTACTTTTAAGTAGGTATACCCGGATTGAACACTGGACAGGAGTTACTTATGATTAGGTATATGATTGTATTGTTTTTTCATCTTTCATTTAAAGTTCGCATACTTAATGATAATCTAAATGGGAGGCCAGTGTTTAATGAAATTCGGTGTCTATAGCAGTGGATGCCGGTGCCGATTTTCAGTGATAAGAAAGCGCACCATAAATATCGACTGCGTCGAAACGTAGAGCATGGCATTGTCACTAGTTAATATTATTACAGCAATTTATTTATGATTCAATTATAATTTATACAATTGTATGATGTAAATTTTTATTCAACAATATCCTTTTAACTTCCTCCGCTACCCTAAGGTCAACTAGAAAATACATGTACATATCAATGATTATATGTAGTGTTACCTATATGTATAAACACTTACGAAACGTTCAACAGTAAAATAAATCAATGTTGGTATAAAGGGAATGATTACATCATTATACAATGTATACACTACATGGGGTGTGGTCTTTCGATTCCACATTTGTGGCGCACTGCTGAGAGCTATCACGTTACCTCAGTAAGTCGCCTGTTTATTACAATAAGTATTGTACTTAACCCGTCGAAACGTTCGTGTCTGTTATATCATACCGCTCTCACCGCGCCTCGAATTATCTCCGACGCTTAAATTGCGAGTGAAAATCGTAATTCGCCCGTTTCGCCCAATTTCGTTAATGGCCGCGTCGCTTTTGTGTTTGAAAGCGTCAAAATTACACGGGTTAATGGACGATTGGTTCTCTTTCTTTGAGATTTAAGTGGATGAAGACATTTGAGTCCTGTTTACGTCTGCATATATGACCATTGTTAAGAAACGATGGTGATAATTAATATACAATTTATAAAACTACTGGATTAGGGATAAAGTCCCTCAACGACCCGACTTTAAGCTTTGGCTCCAGGTAATAATGATGATCGTGTTGATAGGTGCCTATATTTGTGTTAATGGACTAATAAGACGTAGGTACATTATGTCTAATACAACATATTTTAGTTCAAAGCAATACTTCTAGAACATGTTTGTTGTAGGTATGTTAATTATGGTCTTTCAATACCGATAACCGTATAATCGACAATTATGAATCGTCACCTAGAAGCTTTTTAGTTAATGCCATTTATCTATATAACTATTAGTCAACATACTTTTTACTTGTAGTTGTTTTTCCATTACTTAATGAATTTAGAACTAATTTAATTAATTGCCCACCCTTATGACATCGGGAAATTGTCTTCGCATTTCCATTTCGTCTTCAATAAGTTGTAGGTTCGCTGTGGAAAATACTTAATTTGTTTCTAGGTAGCATGATTTAAATGTAGAGCAACTGTAAACCAGTAACATGAGGCAATCTTATTGCGTCTCGAGGCTGGACGTATCAGTAAACTAGTTTTGCGAGCCAATCGTATGAGGAAATTGAAATGTTGACTTTTGGCTCATAACTCATATCTGCCCTAGCAGAATCAATCTCCGCCATACAAACATGTGTGACAGAGTTAAACATAACTCCATTAAAGTGCGATTAAATGTATTATTGATTATTGTGAATACTGTACAATTTAATGGATTAAAATTTAGAGGGGAATCGTTCTCTAATATGAAGCTGTTCCTTTCAGAAGAGAAAATAAAGAAACCTCAATCCATTCTCATAACAAGAAAGATTAGTTTAGGAGAATAAGATTAGGTTTGGAGATATTGGCAAGTATAATTGAGAGTTTTAATACAGCATTCACCATAACATCATGAGGTTTTAGGCAGTGAAAGTTCTCTTTGTAGCAAACGTGATATAGAACCATCCTTAAGTTTTTTTTTACGTTTAAATTTATACGTATGTAAAAGGATAATAAATCACTGCATGGACTTTATTGTTGTATAATTTTTGTCTCGAATCCTTTTATCGTCCTACTGTTGGACGTGGATCTTTTGCAAAATGATTTGTTAAGCAACAAAATGCCACGCTGATCACTTGAGCGTTATGGAGACCATTATGGAAAACTAAAGTGTGCAGGTTTCCTTACAATGTTTTCGACAACAACAATTGTGATACTTAATCTTTTACAGCGCACATAATTTGAATTATCTTTGTGTGTCAAATGGCTACGGATCAATTAACGTATATTAGTTAATATGCGTAAAAGCTGACCATTATGCACCGTTAGCGTTGATACCGAGGTTTGATTTGATAAGCGAAGCGTAGCAATATACGCACTGTTTGCCAATGTTTGATTGCTACATAACAAAAAAGTGGTATTTTTATTTGAGTGCACTTTAGTAAGGTAGCAAGTGATCAACTATAAAGGAACGTTTTAAAGAGACACGTGGTAAGATTTGATCTAGAGATCACCGGAGTGGAAGGACGTCCCTCGGTCATCACTGTTGTGTATCTGGTTGATATAATAATAATAATAATATCACGGGACACCTGCACACTATATATTGCTATAATTAGATCTGGGTAATATGTATAGGTATTCCTTTAACAAGAAACGCTATCAGCTTTTTCACTTTCCCTAAGCACCCGATGTGGCTATGCTTATACATATAAACTTTGCTGCGTGTTTCTAGCGGTCAATCAAAAAACACCCACAAAGCTTTTCAACACGACATGTCTATAATTTGTTAATTTGGATTTTCTAGTTGTGGCTCGAAGTTTAGAAATGTGCCAGGTGTATGGCAATAAGCTCACCACCTATTCCATAGAGGGACGTAAACGTAGCTGGTGAAACGTGTACTCTCACGTTATACACTCCTCTGCCTAACTCTTCGAGGATTACAGGCGTGATGTTGCGTATGTCTGTAACTTTTTATCAGATAGGTATTTGATAGTTTATGTGTCTCATTTTTATTATCAGCCTGTCTCAGTCCACTGCTGGACATGGCTTCCTATAATAACGGAGGTTATTGCCCATAATCCCCACGCTGGGCATGCGGGTTTTGGGGATCAATTATAAGGGTCAGGTACGTGTCTAACGTTATGGAATTATCGGCCGTTACAACAAAGGGCTGTTGACTTCATAAGTATAGCGCTGTTTACTTAGTTTTTTACGATGAAATAACGGAGAGTCGTCGCGACATCGATGGTCGTTCGAGCGCGTCACATCCGAGATCGATACCTTTCTTATTCATGGATATTTAAATCGAAATGTGTCCAATGCATTTGAATGAACGATGAAATGAGTCGTGATCATTCCTAATATGCAATATCTCCATTGCTTTTCTATGAAAAGGTGAAATAAGCATAGATGCATTATATGTATATGTTAGGTACCTAAGTAATAAGTAAAAAGTCGTTTTTCCGATAGAGAGAGAACAATAATGAATTTGGTACTCGTTTCTCTCTTTAAATTATTATATTCGCCAGCAACTTCGCGCGTTAAATATTGAAGAAGCTAATCAGATAGGATTATACGTATACCAAATGCATGTTCTTTCTCTTGTTGTCAACATGACATTTTCATTTATATACGCGCTCATGGATCGTCTATGCTATGTATAATATCTATATGGAAAATGTCATCGCCGTTTTTCGTTCGAAGTATCACAATTGTTTTTAATGAACGAATGAATTGAGCCTATCAATCAATTAATGACACGTACTTGACTCATGCGTATTTAAACGTTTTCAATTGTTGTAACATGAAATGAACATCTTGCTACACTTTCAGGTATTACAAATACTTCGAGATAAATTCAAATTTCGAAATAAATTGTTTCTTTCGAATTACTTTGTAAATGTTTTGTTTTAATAGGAAATATTATATTAAAAAGTTGTAAATACAAAATGCTTAACGCTTTTTTCAGTAAGGGGGGATATTATACGTACATATTTATTGTCATAATGGCGCAGCTATTCAATTGTATAAGTCTATCTTTGTCACACGGTGAGTGACCTTAAAAATGTTCTAAATTCAAATGATAAATAGCTGCGTCGTTTAGGACCGCGTTTGATTTCCCAATTGTAGGATGAACTGCGTCATTCTCTTTATGCTCTATACGTATAATAAATCTTTAAACATGATGTGCCGTTATGTTGAAACTATCGATGTAGGCGTTAGAATACGTAACATGTCGCCTGTAATCCTGGAAGAGGTAGGCAGAGGAGTTAGGTACACTCCTACATTTCATCAATTACCTTTACATCCCACTATGGAATAAGTGAGCAATAGACCAGAGCAATATGATAGAAATTATTGTAAAATAATAGGTTGATAGTATTGACAGAGGGCACTGACAGTTGAGGTTGTGAACTGCATGCGCATTGCGCACTATCTTAAAATGCAGAAGTAGCGTAAACAGCTTACGTTACAAAAACGTACGAGCTAACCCGTACGAAGTTATTAAAGTTATTAGTGGTGGTAGAACCCTCTGTGGTTCGACTCCGGCGGCACCACCGCCACACCTAATTCTGCCTTATAACAGCAATGTTAAGCACTGCTGTGTTCTGGTTTGAAGGGTGTGGTAAGGGAGACATACTTTTTCAAGGCATTCCAGCTTAGTCCTCAGGGGTAGAGGCGCATCTGTGGTCGACTTGAGATAGGAATCTAATTTTATCTGGGGTTGATTACAAATGTCCATGGGCGGCAGTAGCCACTTACTATCAGGTGGACTGCATGCTCGTCTGCTACTTCCATATTATAAAAAAAAAAACTTAAAACGCACATTGAACCCGGTCTCCCGGAGTAAGAGGTCGAATTTCAAACCACTACGCTATTACTGCTTAGGCGAATGGAATGCACCTTTATAACAATTTCGTGAATGGCACCTTTATAAAATGCATGTTACATACATATAAGTGAACTCGTATGTGACATAAAAGGTTACAAAAATAATATAACATGAGTAAAAAATATGAAGCACATTATAGAAGAGCAATTTCACTTTGTAGATATCTAGAATAATTAGTATGACTCGTGCTATCGCGTATACACCTTTCGTTGAATATGTCAAAATTACCATAATGCTTGCCACACACACCCGCGAACGCGTTCCGCGAGAGCGAACACGAAGTTCGCATAAGCAATTACCTTGATTAGTGGTCGCTGTATATTTACCGTAACGCTTTAAGGGTTGCAATTAAGAGTAACAATTAATTGCGCCTCGTTAAGGAAAAATTAAAGGATAAAACATGTATGTACACAAAGTTAGTAGTATACGTATTAATCAATTAAAGTTTAATGACTATGAATGAACTATTTGAATGCTTGCTGTCGTTGAATGCCTGTTGTCGCTGAATGGCTGCTGTCGTGTTGGGTGCAAGTGCGACTGCCGATCGAGAGTTCCTGGGTTTAAATCCCGGGTCGGGCACTATTGGATATTTCAAACGGAGATTATGTATTAATGGCGCAAAGTCTGCATATGCGCCCGGTGTATGGCAAAAGGTTCACTACCAACTCCATAGTGGGATTTAACGTACCTGATGAAACGTGGGAGATTACTACATAGTCCTTTGCCTACGGCTTCGAGGATTACAAGTGTGATATCACGTTTTTTACTATTATGAATGAACTAACATAGCCGTTAAGTAGCTGCGCTCAATTGTCGTATTTAATTTAGAAAATGACAACGCATTGGAACGCTAAGCATTCTGTTTTACTTCTCAAAAATAGCATCGTATCACTAACAGAATTTTCATCCTAATTAGACGTAAGGATCTTTACGCTCAGTGACTTTTTTTAAAAGATACAAGGTGAAGTATTTACGTAAGTAGTAAAATGTAGGAAATATGTCGTATGATGGCTCTTATGGTATGTACGTACGGATGCGATTATATCAAATCTTCCGCGCTTATTATATATATGTATATAAATAATTATTTAATGGTTATAAAACACCCTTAATGATTCCATGATTATTGAAAATTTTTAAGGATTTCATGATTATTGAACATTCTCAATGATTATCTGATTAATGAGCGTTTTAATGGTTTAATGATTATTGCACATTATTAACGATTCTATTATTATAATATGATATAATTTTATTATTTGACAGAGAAATTTGGCACTCGATGTTCTTTGCCTTTCCCGTATGTGACCTGGCTTGATGATATGATGATAATCATACAAGATATTAACAGAGCTCGCGATTATTCTAAGATTTAAAATATTTAGTAACATCACGTTTGTAATCCCCGAAGAGGTAGGCAGAGGAATGTAGAACACTCCCACGTTCCACCAGTTACTTTTACGTCCCACTATGGAATAGGTGGTGAACCTATTGCCATACACCGGGCACATATTATGATTATATTACTTTATGATTTGGTTAAAGTGAATAACATCGAAAATTTTATCTGACATAGCATGGAACAAGCTAGATATAGAACGAATAATGTATGTAAATGTAAGAATATTTCAGGGTTGATTTACAATTCTCGAACAAAACATATTGAAATCTAAACTTTAAGATGAAAATTGTACTTAGAAATAAAATAAATACCAGTAGGCATGTCATTATAAGCTTGCTTGATATGATTGGCCGCTGTTGAGAAACATTTTGTTTCTAAGCCACGTTAAACGTCTGCTTTTTCGCGAGTGTAGGTAATATTCAGATAAAAAGTCGATGTACATTTTGGAAAATAACTGTACATATGAAACGCGTAACTACTGGTGTGATGTACAAAGTCACATATACGAGTAAATTGGGACGTTGTATTTCCGTGGACGGGCATAAGTGGGCGAGCGGCCCCTCGTCAAACAATAAGTAAGCATCAAGGTACCAGGGACGCAGTAAAACATAATGTGTACACTCGAAATATACATGTACGGCCTTTTTATAGATTTGTATGATACGATTTTGATTTATATATTATAACAATGTAACGTAACATGTTCACGTTGTTAGAAGGAATTATAAAAATCAGTGAACAGGTAAGATATAATTCACTTATTTAGAAGAACAAAAGACAGGTAAAGCCACGGTTAGAAGGTGGTTTTAAGACGCTTTTATTTAATTATGTAGTCCACGTGAATCTCTTTTAAATTGTGAGCCAAGAGTGTAGAATGATAGTTCATATTCGTTTATCGTGCCTGAACAGTCTTTTTTATAGGTGTTGTGTATGTTTGTGTTTGAGAAGACATTATTCAGCAACAATGTCTTCAATACTTTGATAATAATCAATTATTCCTTATTGAATATTGAATACTCGTTTGAATATTGTTTTATATAAAAAACAGAACATACCATCACACCTGTAATTCCCAAAGATGTAAGCAGAGAAGTATATTCAACTCCCACATTTCACTCTTTACGTGTATTAATCAATATGGAATAGTGCGTAAGCTTATTGTCATGCACAAATCCAGACTCCGAGCTACTACTAGAAGTTTCTAGAAATAATATTGACTAATGAAAATATGTAATTTAATGGAATAGGACATGTAACTAATATATTTTTGCGCAGGTACTTCATTTAATTTAATTGTAAACAAAAGATTTAATCATAAAAATGAAGAGAGATACAAATTATACCGAGATTCAAAAAATCTTTTCGAGTTTGCGATCAGATATTGGAGTTCTGCTGTTCAAAAGTTCCACATTTTACGACGAAATACGAGTTTACGGGGATTATCTTGCAAGATTCCAGATACCAAGAAAACAATCCCGCATCTTTTTGCAGCGGTCAACTTCGTATTCATGACACATTATAAATGTCACGCTCACCAAGCCCGAAAGGCAAAACCCGGCATGAAAATTACCCGAGTCGAGAGAAAATAACAAGAAGTTTCCTTTCACGAGTACGTAGTAGTCCTTAGCCAACTTTATGGTTAAAATAGTGTGAATAGAAAAAGAGATGTGATTCAAACCATCTATTAATTTCACCATATTGTTCGTGTTACGCGGTTATTGACAAAATACGGCCATTACGGTAAATGATAATGATTCTCACAACCATAAATAGGTACTCGTTAACTGTTATTTGTGTGCATTGTCATAATTTGGAACGATTTCAACGCTATTGCGAACCCACATTTGACCCTCACTCTAACAGAGTTACGCAACTTACGTCACATGAATAGAATGTACAGTTTCCGGAACAGTGGTAACATTTTTGCAACCGCCATGCAAATACGGGTAAATTCATCAAAATTCCGTAGCAGTCTTGTTTGTCCACAACTTTTTTATTAGATACTCACACACACACACACACACACATTTGCACACAGCACCGAGTGCCAAAACCAAGTTTTTTAAGCAGCAGGCACAGTGTGCCAAATACATGTCTGGTTCCTTTCAGACTTGAGGTACTTTCATCCTGCTGTTCATACATTTTCCAGCTCATGACTTCCCTTCGTATATTTCCCGACTCTAAATTCAGGCAATTAATAAATAAATATCCGAATGACTTTTTGTAGCACAAGAATATCATGATTTATGCAACAGATGTCAAAGTACCAGGCGAACATGGCGGCACGAAAGTCGTTCGCTTCAATAATTCAACAACTACGAAACACCCCGATTGCTGACTTTGTGAGTCCGCTTTGTGTACGTTCGCGCAAGATTTTATAACTGTAATTCTTAACTCTTACGTGTAAGAGTAACATCACGCATGTAATCCCGGTAGGCAGAGGAATGTAGAACGCGCCCACGATTCACCAGTTACTTTTTGTGTAGTTTGTGTACTCTTACGTGTAATATGTTGTAATTACATTTAGATAAATCTAACCTCATGAATAATAAATGTAGAGGTCATATTAATATCATCCTCAACAGCCCTTTTATCGTTGCTCTGGTCAATACTGATCTTCTTTAAATATGAGAAGAGTTAAGGTTAAGACTTTCGTCTGTAACGTTGGCCAAATGTGTGTACGTAGTATAGTATCATTATTCAGACGTGTTTTTGTATATTTACTGGAATACGCCTAAGTGAAAATGAAGAGAGATGGTAAATTATCTTCGTTACATTTTATATTGTATGTACTTGTATTCAGGATAGCTTCCATTTAATATAGGTTACCTACATATCTAGAGAAGAGACTAAATTTGAATTTGACAAATGACATTTTGTTAGACATGTCTGAGGCGCGACGTTGATGTAACGTCACGAAAAAATTAAATTCCTTACGGTTATAATTCAAAACAATATGGTATAATAATAATATTTATTTGTTTTATACAATACTATTAATTGACAATGTATGAAGTGAGCTAAACAAGTATTTGATTTCTAAATATAAAACTGGATATCGAAATTGTGGAGCGTGCTACATAAATATAGTTATAAAGATATTTATGTTGTGTTTTTAAATTGTCATAGAATATTTCAGTTCTCGAAAATGGAATATTTCATTTCTTAATTTTTATTACCTATCAGTTGTTACGCACCATTTCTTTCCTTGAAAACTCAATTAATTCCAATACTCTCTTTTTCCTACTTTGTAAGTACATCTCTTTGAAAGTTGGTTTAAAACAGTATTCTACAAATTATGTATCCTCTTAAGAGCATGAGAAATTTTCATATCAACTTGAAATTAAACTAGTATTGGTTTCGATGTGAAAACCGGCCAGATAACATTATGATTATGATCATTATAACTTTATTTATCAAAACGTGACTTAACACCTGTTATCCCGAAGAGGCAGGCAGAAGAGTGTAGTATGCTCCCACGATTCACCAGTTATGATTACGTCCCACTATAGAATAGGTGGTGAGCCTATTTCCATACACCGGGCATCTTTCCAGACTCCGAGCCAGTACTAGAAAACCTAAATTAGAAAAATCTTGTAGTGTACGTCCCGGGATTTTAACCCAGGACCTCCCGAACGGCAGTCTCGCAATTCCTTACATAATCATATCTCGTATAGATAGTTTTATAGGAGACTTATCAAAATTTTATGGATGAGACAAGATTTAAAAAATAAATACTTATTTATTATTGCTGGTAAAAAACGACAAGATACCAGGGTCGCAGAGACTCGGCGGGCTTGTTTTAATTATTCAAAATCTGCGGCGCGCCTTACGAATGCGAACTTAAAATTACATATTTTTATCTCTTGTGAAATTCAAAAGCACTCACATTTATTAAAATAACTCTCCTAAGGCGTACACAATCTGAGGAAGGTTTTATGAAATGAAAATAATGACAATTTTCATTATTACATTTCTTAGTGTAGTCGTCTGTAAGAATATTTAACCAATATAATGTAAATTTCATAACCAAGGAAACTTTATTATCTATCCACAAATTTACAGTACGTATATTGATATAGTTGATAACAACAAGGTGGAATTGACGATGTACATGGAAAGAGGTCAAAACTTGAGGGAATTCTTTCTAAAGGCCTAATTATTTCACGTGCCCACCTAGAAAACTAGGACACTAAATTCTACGTTTCTATTAAATGAAATCCACTTTATTATACCAAAAAGGAACAAGTTAATTTGACTCTACTACTTTTTATACTTACATAAATTTTATATTTTGACTGCCTCGTTGGTCGTGTTGGTTACAAGTGCGACTGCCGATCGGGAGATCCTGGGTTGGATTTCCGGGTCGGGTACTACTAAATTTTTCTAATTTAGATTTTCTAGCAGTGGTTCGGAGTCTGGATATGTGCCCGATGCATGGCAATAGGCTCACCACCTTTTCCATAGTGGGACGTAAGCGTAACCGGTGAAACGTGGGAGTGTTCTGCATTCCTCTGCCTACCTCTTCGGGGATTACAGGCGTGAAGTTTCGTTGCACTGAGCATGGAAAGTTTATTAATAATTATAAAATATACTTAAATATATATCTAACATTATTTTTTTTTACGTAAGATTAATAAAATGACTGCCTGCTAGATATCATTATATCTAGGCATTCCTTTTTTCGAAAATACAAAAGTACTGAATCAATATGATACCTACGTTACGTATAACCGACAGAAAAGCGTATAAGCTTTTGTAAACCCACAAGCGACGGCTACATTGATTGTTTCTCTTCGTATCGACGCTAACAACCTGATAATCCAGCCATTACGTGGTGAAATACGTTGGATAGAACCAGGTACGCACATACTCGTATATGCCGTATGATTCATTACTAAACCGCCATTCATTGTTTTCTGTGCGCCTGGTAATTCTATTTCATATGTTATAATTATTTAGCAGAGAGAAAATGATTAATTATTAATTAATTAATCATCGATAGTTATAATGGATCGATGTGATTAACTCTCGAAATTGTTTTTAGTATTGTTTTTGTTATAAAGTGTAAAGAGTATCGATTGAACAGTTAAAAGTTTAAACCTTGCCCTCGACCTTGAACAGGGCTAGAGATATGCTGCTGTTACTGTCAATCAGTCCAGTTAGCAGAAGTTGTTAATAAGATTACTAGTAAGCGTTAAATCGATTACAGGGCTGCAGAAATAAGTACTGTATCCGTCCAATTAGTATACGCGGCTATGATTTACTAGTATCTGTCTTATTTGAAGGTGGTCACAGACGCATTGCTGCTCTTGAGGGTTGATATGGTGGCTTCTAGTATATACGTGGACCGGACCACACCCTTCAGATGGAAATAAACGTGGCGGTGGCACTCAGGGACCTGCACATGTTTTATAGCCTGTGTGCATCCAAATTTGAAAACTGTTAGTCTCAAATTTCTACCTTTATATTGTGTTTGTAGAGTATTTCTATTACAGTACTACCATAATGGTTCGGTCCTTGATCTAAGGATGTACCTTAAAGGTCCACCCTAGGGAACTGGTAGAACGAGGTGTCTTTGTCTGAGCAGTCGGGGAAAGGTCTAAATTGTGATAATGGTTCTTCCACAGGATCACTACGCAATGTGCAGCAATCCAGTACACTATAAATGTAGTGCCTGAGTTATGACTAAAATCTAATAGGTACTCGGATACCAAAGGGAGGCATATGAATTTAAAATCCACTTTGAAAGACGATGTTGTGATAATATTTTATTAGTAAATTAGTTTCAATGTCCAATAGCATAGTATAAGATACTCCCAGATAGGATGTATTCGTTTGAATCGATACCGCGCGTGACGTCATTACTCGCTTATCTTAATCAGGGTCGCTAATTCGTCACGTGTAGTATGTGGGGGATATAGCTCAGTGGTAGAGCATTCGACTGCAGATCGAGAGGTCCCCGGTTCAAACCCGGGTGTCCCCTGGTAATTTTCTTGTATTTTTTTAAATAACACATCATTATTTCGTATTTATTATATGAAACATAAAATATAATTATTAGCAGTAGATATATGAATATTTTTACGTTACAAATATACAGACCAATCCACATTCATTGATCTAGGACTTTCAGGTTTAGGGCTTGTAAGTTAGATAATTGATTCTAGCTGAGAATGTGTAATTATTTAAGAGTAAATTTGCTAAAAGCCTAATAATAACTTTACATAATTTATTTATCATTAAATTGCTTTTGCTAAGACATCATTTTTTCAGGAAGGTCTTACTTCATTTTTCTTTTCCATTTGACTATATTTTTTACATTTCAGCGATTCTTTTCATAGAAAATTCTCATACGATTTATTACATTATTGTTATGGCTTACAGAAATTTCTGTTAGTTTCACACCGGTTCGGGCCCCGATATGTAATATGTTGAAGGGAAAAAATACAAATTTCGCTTCGAAGTGAAACTTTGAATAGCTTCGAGAAAAATATCCACATGGATAATCCTATGTACACCTGAATATATATTGTAAACTGTAGCGTTTTGTTTGTAAACAATATCTACTATCGTATATTGTGACTGAAATCTTAATAGATTGTTATAAAGATTCTTCTTAAGAAAAAATCATACATTTATCTCGTACGATAGCTGTCGCGTGCACATTTGAACTCTCATGTATGAATAAATGAGACACACTAACACACCGCTACTTCATCGAAAGGTCAAGCAGAGGAGTGTAATGCTCCTACATTTCAGCAGTTATAGATCCTATGGCTTGGCGGGTGAGTCTATTGCAACACACCGGGGACAAACCCGGACTCCGAGCTACCACTGGAATTTTCTAATAGAGTCTCGGAGTCTGGAATTGTACCCGGTGTATGAGAATAGTCTCACCACCTATTCCATAGTGGGACGTAAACGTAACTGGTGAAACGTGGGAGTGTTCTACATTCCTCTGACTACCTC
>DWDV01000064.1:0-23241 GCA_018245615.1 Mimoniades ocyalus | reverse complement strand
TAACCGGTGAAACGTGGGAGTGTTCTGCATTCCTCTGCCTACCTCTTCGGGGATTACAGGCGTGAAGTTACGTTTTAAATCGTCATTGTAACTTACTTAACATCACACCTGTACATCCCTAAAGGGTTCAGTAGGCAGAAGACTACAATACTCCAATTTGCACCAGTCACATTATAGGTCTTATGCAGGGGTGAGAGGACTAAAATCTATGTAACCTGGCATTAATAATGTATTGTATCAGTGAAACTTTTGTATCAAAGTTTTTTTTAATTACCCATAGAGGACTGTTTTTGGTGAAAGTGAAAATTGATTTTAAGTATATTAATGAAATGTGTGTTAAATTTGTTTTTCTTTGTTATTAATTCAGGTCCGAACTTGGGATAAAATTCAAGCTATTATGAAGTCTGAAGAAGGATTAGGAATTGAATATGATGAAAATGTCATTTGTGATGTGTGCCGTTCACCAGATTCAGAGGATGGCAATGAGATGGTGTTCTGTGACTCTTGCAATATTTGTGTCCATCAAGCTTGTTATGGCATAACCATAATCCCAGATGGTAAATATCCTAATGGCTCTTTATATCAAAAAAGTATATAAATAATATATTGGACTTATTTATTATTTATTTTTCAGGTCAGTGGCTGTGTAGACCTTGTGGTGTTGGAGTGAAGCCTATTTGTGCTCTCTGTCCTAATCTGGGCGGAGCAATGAAATGTACACCATCAGGTCACAAGTGGGCTCATGTAAGCTGTGTTCTTTGGATACCCGAAGTGTCTATTGGATGTGCTGAAAAAATGGAACCTATTACAAAAATAACTTCTATTCCGGCTTCTCGCTGGTCACTAGTATGCGTTTTGTGTCGGGAGCGCAAGGGAGCATGTATTCAATGTTCGGTTAAGACTTGCAAAACAGCTTATCACGTCACTTGTGCATTCAAACACGGCTTAGAAATGCGCGCAATAATTGAAGATGAAAATGCTGATGATGGTGTTAAATTGAGATCATACTGTCAAAAACATAGTGTCAATTCTAAGAAAGAGAAGTGTCCAGGTTCTGGTTCCGAGGAAGAAGAAATTAAGAGGAAACGTCGCAAAGATATGACATCGGAAGAAAAGACGCAGGCTAGGGCTGCGCGATTGCAGGAAATTGAACGTGAATTTGATCGACACGTTAGTGTAAAGGATATAAGTTCTCATCTCCTTGATATTGATCAAGATGCCATAAATTACATCTATAATTACTGGAAATTGAAAAGGCGTGCAGGGCATAATCGTCCTCTGCTTCCGCCAAAATCAGATGATAATGAACTTTTAACTCATAGGCAAGAGCAAGCTGATCTTGAAAAAATGAAAATGTTTGTACAGCTAAGACAAGATCTAGAAAGAGTTCGTAACTTGTGCTACATGGTAAGCAGACGTGAGAAACTTTCGCGCTCATTCTTTCGTATGAGGGAACAAACATTTCACAAGCAAGTAACTGTGTTGTCATCAGAACAATCCATGGGTGGGCCAGATTTACAAGCCATTGTTGAAGCTAACCATGGACCGTCTATTTATGATAGATTATATTCCCATCCGAATGCTCCAGATCATAAAAATGATTTTGAAGCTCTTCTTGCACGTATTGCCCCGCAGGTTTCCAGTAATGATAAAAAACAGACGAGAGACAGAAATGGTATTGTTAAAGGTCAAAAGTCATCAAATCCTTATAAGAAACTTTATGTCAATGGTTCGCGTCGAAGTACAAGTATGTACAGTGGGCTTTCTAGTGAAGAAAGTACGCAAGAAATAAGTCGATCTTCAAAATATCGAGGCAGAGCTATAGGTTCCAGCACTGATGAAGAATTACATAAAAGTATTGCAACACCCAAAAAGAAGGTCTCTCCAAAATGCAAGGCTAGAAAATCACCCAAAAAACCGGAACGAAAGAGAAAGAAAGTACCTCAATCGAAAGCTATAATTGAAAGTAGCAGTGAAGATGAAACAATTACTTCTAAAATGAAAAAAGACAATTCATGTAGCAAAACATTACGCCAAATGGAAAAGGAAATGGATGCTGGGAAGACAGGTCAGTCAGGTACAGACAGTGACGATTTAATGCCAATGAGAGTAATAAGAAATAACAAATTCCCTGTAGACATATATTCAGACAGCAGTGACGAAACATCTGCTAAGGAAGATTACAAATCGCAGAAAATGGATAAATCAAAAACCGAGAAGTCTAAGTCTGAGAGAAGCCGACCTGGAAAATCTCCAAAAGACAATGATTCTCAGCAATCATTACTTAGAACCAAGGCTGCAATGAAAGAATTTATTCCCTCTCATAATGATAAGAAAACATCTGTCATTGAAGAAAAACCACCACCAAAGAAAAGGGGTCGTAAACCATCAAATAAAGAGAAAAAACCGCCAATTAAACCTCACATGTCAGAAGATGAAGCAAAATCTAAGACAGATATTAAATTTCTTAAACAGAAGGACAACCCAACTGATTTAATTGTGCCTCAACGTCAAGCTGCTAAAAAAGCTTCTGAAAATATGAGATCTACAACGGTTGCTAAGAAAGAAGAATCTGGAATAGAGAAACAGGTCAGTGGTGATGACTGTAAAACTAAACCTAAACCAAAATCGAAAGGTAAAGAAACTAAGGATAGTCCTGCTAAAGTAGGCAGGAAAAAATCAACCAAGGATCAAGAAAAAGAACCTATCGCATATGTTCCTCAAAGGCAGGCAGCTAAGAAGGCAGCAGCCCATATAAAGAGTGGACTAGGCACCAAAGCACCGGTTTCTGAACATTCAGATGCTGATAAACGCAAAGATAGCGAGAAATCTGACACAAAAGTGTCACCCAAGAAAGAGGATATAAAACGCCCGAAGACTCCAACTGAAAGTTCTAGTTCATCTTCAAATACAAGCAGTAGTAGTTACACAACATCCTCAAGTTCTGATGATGACGAACCTGAAAAACCTGGTATGAAGCCAACTGCTAAAGCACGTGAAATTAAACCTCTTATACGACAACCTTCCGTGTTTTCACCTCCGCGATCAAGACCGACAGTGGACTTGCCCTTTCTTGACAAGGTGTCAAGACCATTGTCTTCAACAAGTGCCTCCAGTGATTCTGAAAGCTCTAGTAGATCAAGATGCTCGGGATCCGAAAGTCCAACTCCTAAACGCCCCCGTAGACGACGAAAAGGCAAAAGTATCTCTACTGATGTGTCCCCACGCAAGGCCCCTGACAAGAAGCTTAAAACTTCCGAACGGGAGCCCGAGTGCGGGGTATTATCACCGGTTATTGAAAGAGAGGAACCAAACCGACCCAGCGTTGCGCGTGCTGCCACGCGTGCTCGGACCAGAAGCACTACTACAAGCGGAAATATGTCTGATAAGCCTGATGCCCGACCGAGAAAATCATCTAAAGACGACGTCAGTAATGCCTCTGCATCAAGTAAAACTGTCAAAGAGAGTAGCGAGTCCAGTAAACTTCCAACTCCGAAGCGGAAAGCGGACGAGGAGATAAAGAAAGATATCAAAGACGTTTCAACAGCTGTTGAGGTGTTTAAGAACGATACCAAAACTAAAAATGTTAAAGGCAAGTCACAGAACAATGCTGTCGACGAAAAAGAAAAACATAAGACATTAGAAGTTGAAAGTGAGGCTATTTCGAAAATAATCCCACGTAAAAGTACAGAAACTAAACAAAAACCTTTGCTTAAAAGAAGAATGAGCGCAAAGGAAATTCCTTGGAAAAATAGCCTTTCTATAATTAAAGAAATACCAGAACCCTTAGCCAAAGTCCGCCAACTTAGTAAATATGAGAGCTCTATTATGGATCATCACAATGTACCTGCTGTGAAGAAAATAGATGTACCACTGGAGTGTTCAGCACAAAAAACATCTATGAACATACTCCATAACAAGCACTCTTGCACTATTACTGATGACTTTGCAAATAATGATAAAAATTGGTTACGAAAGGCTCCAAGCCCAAAAATTCTGCCTCCGGCACTAGAAACTCCCGGCAGAAACGAAAAATATATAACTGAAGACAAGTCAATGGATTTGGATTCTGCTGATAAAAACAGCATTAAGATGATAGCGAAAATTCAAGCAAACCTCAATGAAAATACTATGATAAAATCACCCAAGACTCCAATGGATGCTAGAACAAACACCATGGATCACATTGATGTTGAAAACCCTACGGTAAGAAAACGTCAGTGTTCTATTCTAGACAACGAGAAGAAATTTTTAAATCAAGATACAAATTTGGTGCAAGGCGTAGAAATTTCAAAGAGTGCTAAAATTCCCTCTGCTTCTACCCAATTTACTAATCGTGCAATGTTTTCGCCACAATCAAAAGATAATGAGTTCTATGCATTTGATATGATGGCAGTTGATGAGGGTTTCAATAATGACGACATGATAAAGCCTTTTACTTCATATCCAGAATTCTTTTTCAAAGAAGATTCTAAAGATCAAGGTGTTCAAGAAACTTTAAATTTGGTTGATAGACTTAGAATGCAACTGAGCTCTAAAAAGCCCCCAGTTAATTCTCAGGATGGCATAGGTGTAGAAGAAAAAGAGTCACGGTATGAACATACGGGCATATTGAATTTGGGTATTACTAAACGTGATTCATTATTTAAAAAGAAAGCCGTATCTCATACGGAGGTCCACGATAAAACATCTTCTTGTAATGACGAAGCAGATAGCCTTATTATTGAGTCGGAGTCATCTTCGTCGACTTCTAGAGACACTATAAGTCACCATAATGTCAAACAGAGTTCTATGGAAACTAATGAAAAATGGTCAGATGTACCTTTACATCCAAATGAGCCTTGCATAGAGCATTTAGACGACTCTAAATATGATACTGTAGGCTCTAACAGCGAGGATGGAAAAGAGCCAAATACCCAACAATCGGATGTACAGTCAGTTTCGGAAATTGGAGATACTATATCATTATCTAAACAAAGCGATGACTCGCAGTCCTTGTCGGTAATAGATCATTCTGTACATAGTAATGACGTAGAATTAACGCATGATAATCAAAATTATGAAAATAATAACTCCGTAATACATTCCGACTGTGCGACTATATCTTCTCCATATATGAGCCAGGACTCGAAATGGACAGAAAGTAAGATAACAACACGAAGATCATCAAGCTCTAGCACGACTTCTGAAGCATCCTTGTGTTCACAAAAACCAACTATAAAATCTCATATAATCAGTGGCGATTTACATCAAGTCAATGTAATTCCTGAAATAGATCCATATCCACCGTTACCATATCCTTGTCGGGTGGAGCCACAACTACCTCCACTACCTTCATTTGCGAGTTATCCTTCAGAACCGTCACCATTCTTAGGTGCAATAGGATCTTTACCGATATTTGCGACTAGTGCTTGTGCTTCATCACAATTGCAATTGCCTTCACCTGCACCGGGTTTATATGCTCCTGGTCTTGCCTTCCATGGAGCACCCCTAATGCAGCCACTGCCTAAACCGGTATTTACGACACTTTGTGCGGCAGCATTTACCTCATCTTCTCAAAATATAGCGCTGACTACTGCAATGATAGCTCCGCCGACTCCGAAACCGCTTGATTCTCCTCGGGATGATAATGACGCATCAGGAAGCGACAAAACATCAATACACGTCGTATCTAGTCCAAGCATTAGTGTGGACTCCTATAATGAAGCCAGTAGTACAAGGGCTGCTACAAAACTGTCTAACGATAGTGACGAGACAAATCTAAGTACGAACACGCAAGAACCGAAATCTCCGTCGAAGTCAAAATCGATGACCAAATTCCCAGGAAAGTCTCCCGGAAAAAGCCCAGACATATCTCCAAAACAAAGTGATTCAAGTAAGAGTAGTAAACGTTCTAGTAATAGAAGTAGTAGAAGTCATCGTGGGCGCGGTAGATCTAAAAGCCGTGGACATGGATTTACCTCATCTGATTTTTCGGGAAATTCTATTCAAAGTAAACTAGTTGGAACAGTGTACGATTTTGATGAAGAAATTGCTAATGATGGAGTTGATATAAAAGCATTAAGACGTCGTTCAATTGATGGACGAGAAGATAGAAGATCCGAGCACTCATATAAAGACTCTTCACAGTCTCCTAGTCTAGCAAGTCCTAAACAGTCAAAATCAAGATCATCGAATGAAACTAAGGAAATAAAACCTTCCACGCCAGAAGTATCCGAACACTCTCAATCTCCTACAAACACTAGCACTACGGACAAAGGAAGTGCTTTTTCAGATGTTAGACCGGTTTTACCAGGTCCTGTCGATATGCGGACATATTCGTTTGAAAAACCTGCTCCCGCTCCTCGAGATACCACACACAGCCATCTTTTAGCGTTTGCTAGTGGTACAGCAGATCAACATTTAGTTGATATAGACGAAGAAGTAGAAAAGCAGCTGCATACTGATCTAATGGGTAACAAACCTGGTGCTAGTTCTCCACAAACAACGTTGGCTACGGAAGCAAATCAACCAGTGAAAGAATCTTTCATTCCTCAACTACCTAAGGTCTCACTTTCAGATTCTAGAAATCAGTTGAAAGTGAAAATAAAGGGTCCATTTTTGGATGCTAATTATTCAACTAGTTCAGCTCAGCCTGTGATTCCTCAGCCACCTCCCCCCGCACATGATTCTAACACGAACATGTTTAGCGCATCCAGTAGCACTTCGACATCTATGATGACAGGATCTACCAATTTACGACGCATGCGTAAGAAGGAATTATTGCGTCAATACTGGACACAAGACATGAACATGGATGATCCAACAACTGCATCAACAATAGGAATACAACCGCCTCCAGCCGCACCTCAACCGTTAGCCAGAGCCGTAATAACAATTCCGAAAGCTGTAGCTTCGATGACGAGCATACCTACGAGAGAAGATTACAAAATATCAGACACATCTGTTGAAAAGAAAAAACGAAAAACCACTAGTGGTCTTTCTAGAGAACTTAGACATTTGGAGGTTAGTATGAATGACGATGTTGATACTTCAGATGATATGAAACTATCAACTTTAGCTGGAAGTTCTAGCCAAGTGCACAAAAGGCGAAGTCGTATATCTACCAAGCCAAACACAACAAATGCTACATCTCCCGTTGCTCCAAAACTTAAAATAAAGATAAGCTCAAATGTTGTTCAGCAAGTAAATGAAGAGCCGCCAGGATTCCAATTCCGACCTCCTAAAAAACGATTAGCTAGTATTCCTAAGCCTAGCTTTGAAGATTTGCGTCGCGAGAGCATGAAATATCGACGTAAGGTAATGGCCGACTTCGAAGAGGATGAAAAAACTAAGCATAAAGCCAATAAAAGCGAGAAACGGAAAAGAAAGAAAGAGAAAAAGTCGGAGAAAAAAAAGCTCCAAGTAATAAATAGTGAAAATGACAATGCTACCAAATTGATTATTAAAATAAAGCGAACCAAGGAGGAGGAACGAAGCCACAGAGCCAGAGGAGCCGTCGCTGCGGCTGCTGCGGTGCCTGAGCCGGTCGTCGATCCCTTCGAGCACTTCGATCCGACTGCGCGTGACCCGTTAGCCATCGATCCCCCCGTGTATTCTGATAATTCGAGTGTTGCGCGTAAAGTTCGAACTGCCAAGGTGACCCCTATTCGATTAAAATTAGCGCGAACGTCCCATGGTTCCGGTTACGTAATGAAGGAGACGGGCGAGGGGCCTTCTCAGAGTGTTGCGCCCGCCTCTCCTCTGCCGGTCGCCGTGAGTAAACATTGTGAAGTGAGATGATATAAACCTCGTCATAAAAAGAAAAAAAAGTCCAAATGGTGAACTTTCTTATAATATAGGATTTAAGATTTTGTGAATAGTAACTTTATAGTACATCTGTATCTTTAATGTAGTAATAATTCATACCTTAGACATAATCATATTATTTATTTGTATAAATGGGAAGCTCAATGTTTAATTTAAAGTGGATATAAGTTGTAAAATACTTTTGTACATTGAGTGATGCACAAGTAAATTCTAATGTAGTATAAATACTACTGTTATATATGTTTGTTAGTGTTACAGGTTTATATTTGTGCCTCTTAAGTTTGAATCTCACTTGTTCATCATAATGATGTTGTCATATTATAACATGTCTACAATAAATATTATCACAATCAACATCACAGGTTTCTCATGTCCTGAAAGATTTATTCTTACCTTTTCGATAACTCTTCACTACACATAATATTTTTTTTCTCTTATGGGTTTATACCAATTTTAAAAAAAATGTTTGTTTAAAAAAAAATTTGAAGCTGGTCTTCTAAATTTTGCTCGATTATATTTATTTTTAACTGTTTTATTTACTTATTAATTAACAGTTTTCTAATAATTTTTCTTTTTTCGAATACAAAATCAATTTCACTTACGATTAAATTTTTTATATCTAATATTTTGAAGTCAGGCACCATGGTGTACTCTAGTATTTAATCAGTCTTATTCGAACCCGAGATTATTGTTGTAGTCATGATTTTCACTAGTGTTGAGTTTTCAGCTGTTTCACTGCCAGCCTTTGTAAAACAATAAAATATAGATAGAAGACAAGGGGAACTATTGGAAAACATAAAAAAAAATCGCTTTTTCATCAGTCAACAATCTGCAGTTAGATAAATCCTACGTCTTTTCCAGAGAACTTTCATAATCGGGGTTCTGAACTATTTGTGCATTACCATGGTAGTCATCAATCAATACTGAACATAATTAACAGTTTTCCACCTCAATGCAGGTCCCCTTTCTCTTGTATTTTTTATTCAGTGCTCTAACGTGTGTTCACCAAAGATTTATAATCATGATTATTTTTGCAGAAAGGGCATTATTTACTTTCGTTGACAGCACTTTTATCTCTGTCCTTGTTTTCTATTGGCGTGAAGGCGTATTTGATACGCCTCAAATTTAATTTCATTTAATAATTTTCTTGCTTCCTTTATTTTCAACATAATTAAATGTTTTTTTTAGTCTCAATTTGCATATCGTTTTGACAACTTGAATTTTGTTAATTTTATTGGACTGATTGGTTTGAACGTTCACTTTTGTATAAGAAGATTATGTTAATATTTTGTGCAATATTTGGCAATACTCATTGTGTATAGTTGCTGTTGAGAGAGACTAGTTTTGTGTAATTTAGAAGATAAGCACATCACATTCACTTTTATGGTAATTTTCATTGGATGATCATTTTCCTCTCACTGTGCATAACATTTTAAGCATTTGCTAATAGGTGAAGGCCTATGGTTGAATGTTATAACTAATGATATGCTAAAATTAAAGTAATAAATTACAAATATAATTATAATCACTGTTTTGTTTTGGGTGCTATTTACTTTTGTATCTGTATGAACCACATTTAAAATTGAGTTAAATTATTCAAGGTTGTATTAATTTGAATATGTATTCAAGGTAATATAACTTGAAATTTTAATATAAAGTACTTCATATTCATCAGAATTTTATTGTACTGGATAATAACATTATACTTATTTAGGTCGATGTATAACATAAAATTTTCTGTGTAAGTAAATAGAAAATTTGCAAGTTAAAGAATTATTTCCTAATGCCGTAGTGTTTCATTCTGTAAGGATCTGTAATGTAAGATGAACAAATTTTCATTTGTAAGAAACCAACACAAAGTATATTAAGAAGAGAAGACACTTTTAAAATGGGAAACAGTGTGAAATAGTGGACTAAAATTTGGTTTATTTTTGCATTTCAGTATAATTATAAAAACTAGGTGATAACCTCAAAAAATTAAATTGTATGACATTAGATTCGTATAATTCTTTTTCATGTTCCTTTGTATATTAATACAAATACTTTAATAGCAAAGTTTCAACGAACTGAATTAGACTGGCTGTTAGTCAAGTTTCAATTTTATTATATCTTAATTCTAACGTTTTCAGAACCTTGTTATTTATGAAACATTGACACATAGAAAGTTAAACAAACGATTAATGTACATAGGATTATACTGGGATAGCTGCTTTGTAAATATAACTACGTTTAGAGTACTTGGCAGTTTAATTCGTATATTTCACTTTGCAGACACTACACCTGCGTTCATTTATTCCATTGAACAAAGCACTATCTAATTATGAGCTATACAAATAATAATAACATCCAATACGCGGTAACTATATTCGGTATTGTGGTTTCAAATTCTCATTATAATATGTTCAACTAGAGTACACTTTCACGTATTGTAGCTACGTTACCTATATTGAAATCTTGTATAAGAACTGTATCTTTAAAAATCGGTGTATACAGCTACGTCAACATGTACTGCTTTTTACGATTAGTGATAATTACCGATAGTTCATTTATTATAATGTAAGCTTCAAATCTCACATTATTACATTGCAAATTGCAGGCAACTACCCCATGACATGGTGACAGTTACGTAAACGTGTTACTAAATATTTATATTCCCTCATGAGGCGCGGGTTCCATTTTATCTTACTGTTATTATTAAATCGTGATGCCAATTCCTCACCGCATAGACATTCTTCTCACTCATGGCCGCCGGTTTTTATGAGACTTCTGACTCTATCATTCAGTATTTGTACCTATTTGGTTGTTGGTCTCCCTGGGTACCTGCGTCCATCAATGTCTGCACTGTGTATCTCTTTCACTCATCCTGTACTCCGTGAAGTGGTTACTGGAAAAAAAACCAAGTTCTCTTCAGTAATTTCGCTACTTATCCTCCTGGAATAGTCAGTGTTGATCTCAGCTACCGCCGAGGGAACCCAATATAACTAGACGCTTTCGGGTCGTGTGCTATTAGTATAATAACAATGGTTTTGAGTACCATTTCTTTTTTTAAAACGCTCGGCATTTAAAAATCCTTTCTGACGAAACTTCGAATAACTTAAAATATGTTTGGAATTATAATAAAAAACTAAAGCATTTATTAATAATTAAGTAATTAATGCAATCAACGTCAGTATATTTTTAAGTTTTATATGAAACATTCCATGTAAAAATTGGTTCTTATTTTTAAATGTCGGGTGTTTTGCATCTGACATATTATGAATTACTTATTTCCTTTTTTGAGACACCTTATACAGTTTGGTTTGGAAAACATATTTAATTATGCGTTTCGAAAACAACTTTGAAGTGGAACTCTTGTTCTGTTAGTTCTGTGGCAGTATTTCTCCTACCCTGTTTGATGACATTGGATCTACATATGAAACATTTTGTAAAGAATCACATATCAATCGTAATCATTTGTTACCATAAATTACAAATAATTATTATAATTAACATTAACTCAAATTGAGCTCATAGTGGCTTATGTAAATAGATTTTAGTCGAGTGTTTAAATTTGATATAATTTCGAATTTCAATACAGTTGTATTAATTGAGACGGATTGAACCGAATTTGATATTCCATCTCAGATCAGTTTTATGGTGTACAGTTTTTGACACCAACAGTTAATACAACTTGTATCATCGTTTTTGACACTCAATTTGTTTTTTAATAAGCTGTTTGTATCAATTGTATTATCTTGTACAAATTTATTTAGAACAGCTTCTGTCTATTTTATTCATATTTAAAATTTACATTGATAATCAAATATTATGTATATTGTAAAATATATTGTGATAAAGATTTGGTTCAGTGCGGGCTCGGAGCAAGTGACTATTGTAAATAAATATATTTTAATAACAATGGTATTGTAATTGTGTACGTTAGCGCGAGAAAGTTCTAGAAGAATTTCAGAGAGGCCGTACACCCGCGTTATAATTACGCTGCACACAAGGAATGATTATAGTTTGTTGTCGAGTAGCGTTATAACGAACCCCGAATTAGAGCTTAATTATAATGTTAGTAATTTTTAATATTATTTCCTAGTTTAATACAATATTCTATTTCATGTAATTAGACATAGATGATGTATGCACTAATACAGATGTAAACAATGTTTAACGAAATAGCTACTTGATCGTAAGCTGTCTAGCGCTACGATTTAAATGCACATTTGTAAATATCAGTAGCTATTTGTCACTCCACGCGAGTAGATCTTATAGCTTGCTTGGAGCCCGTCACCTCTGCCTCTCATGTTACAACGTTACCAACACTGTTAACGTTACGAAGTCAGACAAGATTTACATAAACGATTTTAAAAATGCCTAACCAACAAACACGGTTTATTGAAATTAATTTCACGTAAACTACTGATCCGCCAATATATCGTCAATGTACTTTCCGTATGAGAGCTGTACTTGACCAGACTAGTCTATATATTTTTTAGGCTATACTGCTCGCTGCGAATTAAAGCACACACATTCTCAAAAACTATCCATACCGTGATTCTACCTAAAACATTCTTGAGATTGGTTTCAAAAGAAGTGCCTACCCCCGTGGTACTCTCGTCGCTTCTATTGTATTTTAAGGATGTTAAAATAATGTGACCTACGGCTTTCGTTCAACCTATATAATATATTGTGGTCGAATCAACTTTAATCCTTTCATCCGTTCTCGCTGGTATAAATAGAGTTAGTATATGATTTATTTTTTTTAATATTTCGCTTTAATGTTTTATAAGATATTATCATATCGATATTTAATCGTAGCAATAAACTTCGTTCGTACCGTGTACGCATGAATGCGTCATACGCGAATAATACGAGGATTGTATTTAATGGAGTAATGGATCGATTATTGCGATATGTAATGTTAAAATTGATGTACATTATAAAAATTGCATTGATGTATTTAAAATTAGCTGTTGTATATATAATTCAACTCGAATCTGATATTTAATATCGAATATAGTATTCAACGTTAATGCGTAGTGTTACATGTGAGATTACGTGCATCGTGTTGTAATTTTGTCTTAAATGAGTATTTGACTATTTTTCGAAAAAAGTATGAACAATATTTTAAATTGAAAATTTGTGTTTATTAGTATGAGTTTTTAAAATTTTACTGTTAAATGTTTCTTGAATGTTTATACACATGTTTGTATATGTGTCGGCTAAAGCCCTAGGCTCCTAGAAGAAAGACCTCGTAAAGGTTCGAAACTAGTCAGGCCATCCCGGAGAAAGCATGCGTGAATTTTTAAATTGTTTTTTCAAAATAAAATACTTTAACTGTTGTTCCAGCAATAATCGAAACTCGGTATTCTCAACTAATCCCAAAAAATTCACAAGTTCAGAAATATATAGCTTTCAAATGCGATATCGTTCGCGAGGCAAATGAAATAATATTCTTACTGTCTTTCATCTTTATTTCACTATGTTCAAGAATTTATTTAAAAAAGTATCAGTGCTATTAAAAGTTAACCACAATGTCAATATATATATTTATTTTATTTTTCCCCTAATAAAGTTTTCGCAATGATTACAAACGGTGTATGTGAAATTATCTCTTTGACAAGAAATCGGCGTTTTCGTAATGTACAGTCAAAAGTTAAATAGTCATATACTCGTATAATGATTAACAACAAAATCACTAGATATGATTGTCTTCCGACAACGAAAGTGTTGTTCGATACTGTTTAAGCTTATACATTTGGTGTGTAGTTTGTGTCTCTTGGAACGAAATAATATGTTGATGTTGATTAAATTTCATTATATTTTTTACGCACAAATTTGTTCACAGAAGCGAAATCATCACATTTCAATAATTAGGTCGACCATTACCTTATTACTGTCTGTGATTTGTTTTAATTTATATCGTACACGTTAAGAATATATAATGTCATGGTTTTATATTTGAGATTCCGACTACTGGAAATAAAATAAATAATTTTAATTTGTAAATATTTTGTTCGTCATCGCGAGTTTATTGGTAAGTTAATTTTTTTCATTTTTTATGTATTTGATTGTATGTATCCTGATACTTTCACAATGTGTGTTTTGATTTTTGGTACTGTGTTAGAGTTGTGTTGTTTAGATTTCGTGCTTTGAGCGTATGGATTTATATCTACTACTTTAATTTACCGCGTGTTGATTATTGTTAGTGTTGTACGGAACTGTAATTAACTTCACGGGCCGTAAGAGACGTTGTTGATATATGTTTTTGTGTTAAAGGTACGTAAAAGATTGCGTAGTAGTCAGTAGTTCGGGCGAGCCAGGTGCGACTCGGACCTTTTATTCACCGCTTAATGTTTACACTTAACAGATGACCGCCCTTTCGAGCGTTAATAATCCCACAGTTAAGTTTTGCATTAGCTTAATAATAGTCACAAGCTTATTTTCAGATCATTTATACCTAGTAGTTATAAATGTTGGTTTGTGTTTTAATATCTGAAATCCTTATTCTCTACGTATCATATTTTAGTCATAACTTTACGTGCCAGAGCTGCAGAAAGTTATCGATGTTAGATGTAAATTCATGGCTGAACGACTCGTACCAGTCATTAGATTATAGAAAGTTCTAATTATCTTTATTTATGTCTTAGACGATAGATATTAACTTTAAGAGATTAACACCTTATACCATTAAACGTATAAGTATTATGATCAACAATATTTCCATTATTGTTTTAATTTTTTAGATTCTTAGACATTATGTTTACTCATAAGTTGTACAAACTACTTATGTACAGTGTCAATGGAAGTGAATGATGCCAATTATGGCAATTCAGTGCTGGAGGAAAGTGAATAAGACGCGGGTGTTGTAAATAACGGACAAGTGGTCATGTAAAAACCAAGTGTTTTCAATGTGCACATAGTCGCCTCATTCATGAATAAATTTTTTTAGATCAATCAACTCGTTTTTTATTTCATAATGGTAAAAAAAATTATTTAAGTGTGTTGGCTCTTCACACTAGCGTTTCTATGCCATAGGCGGTGTATCTACTTCAATCATATCATATATCTCTTTCCCTTACCTATTTGTCTTAGTATTTTTGTGTGTACTAAGTTAGGTAGGTACCTACACTAAGAAGATGAGATAGATCATATTCCTCATCAATGGTCAATAACCCTATTTACGACCGAAATGCGCATCTATCGTGCGTACGTATGTTGTCACACTTTCTAAATTGTATGGATTAATTTACTTTATTAACATTAATGATTATTCTGTTATTGTGTGCCAATGGGACCACATTTTCATTAGCCTTCTGAAGCGCACTTTACATAATGCCCCGATCTCTGTCATAAATTATTTGCATTTTTTATAATATTAGGCGTTCTATTTAGGTACGTGCATTGGATACATATCGCAACTTGCATGAATAATGACACAACTCAGAAACGCTAATTTTACAGGAGAGCCAGTTAAAAATAGAAATGCCCTAATAACATAATGATATTATAACACTACATAGTCAGATTTGCTCGCAGGAATATGAATTTTAGACACATTAAAATTTGGACTATTTTGGATAAAACTACAACATTAACTCAAAATTGATGAATTTTGAGTTGTGCCGATGTTCATGCCAAGCAGCGATCGTACATCGATATCATACCGATTGCATAAACCGATCCAAGAGGACCCCCAATTTTCCAAACGAGCTTTTACAACAGTTTTGACGGACACTTATTTCAAATTAACACCAATTGAACACTACAGAAGTTGCGCGGAGCCAATTAGGTGCGAACAACTGCGTTGTTTGGCGAGTTTTTAAAAGTCCAGGGTTCCCCGCGGCAGACGCCCGCTCTGCGGTGAACCCCCGACGAAGTTTACTTGACGACAACAATCACCCTCTTGATATTTTGGTCTTGTCAAACAAAATTATACCTAATAATTACCTATTTACCGTAATTATTTAAGAATTTGCTTTTTTTTGTTAAATTTGGCACCGATATCTAAATGGCCCGGAGCGAAAGGGTTAAAGTCGTGTCGAGTTCATTTTCGAATTGCTCTCCTATCTACTAATCTACGAACTATCAAAATTACCCACCTGGGGGGCGTGGGCCCCACGTTGGGAAATACCGATCTAGATATTGCTAATTGTTGCACAATATTTTAAAATACATAATTGATTGTATTCTGTTTTGCTTACCATAGAAAAAAATATATAAATATTTATAACACTTGATAAAAACTATAAGAATAGAGATACTTGGTGCTCTCTTCCTACCCCGTAAGGGACCTGTGTGAAGATATGTCTGTAGTGTAACATTTAAAATAACTTTTGACTCAATTCGTCATCATGATCATTATCTGCCTATTTTAGCCCACTGCTGCTGTATAGAGTGCCATCACGCCCTATCCTCAACTTGCCACATCCAGCTTGTGCATGCAGCCTTTTAAACATCGTTATACGACGTTGCTGAGAAACTATGCTCCGTTTTAGAACTAGGTTACTCCATTATTGTGTGTTCTTCCGCGTATATTAACCATAATAACCAAATAAGTAGTAGGTATGGGTCTATCGAACACAGAGGCCAAGTTTGTTTTTTGATTTGATCGATTTTGAATCAATAGTTTAGACAGCTGCACTAAATAGCTGTGTTTCCACAACTTGTGTCTGTTACATTGTAATAATTGTATTTTAAAGCTGCTAGAAAATTTCAATAAAAAAAATAACCATTAGCAATACAATCATATTTGAAAATTTACAAAAATATTATAAAACAAACTATTGCACGATTCACGAAAACAAATCAATTATGTAACTACATATTATGACTCACAAATCACGCCCACAGAGCTTCCGCACGCACCGGAATGCAAACTCGACTTGAAAGGCGACCGACTATCGCGTAACAGCCGACAAAGCGCCCGGCGGCGCGCAAGGAGATGTCGACAGATCCGCGCGCTGACTTTGTGGGCGGAATAATTATGGATCCGTATTACAAAAACAAATTAATAAGTAAATATTATTGCCGCGACAGTATCTTATAATTTAGTTTTTATTCAACAAATTTCACTTAGAAATTAATGATTGTTTGTTTTATAAAGTGGTGACTAAATCCGGTATTGGCAGATCACCTTATAGTGTGGGCTGCCTAAGCACACCTAAATGCCGTGGCCGTCTATGCACAGCAGCGTTGGCGGTGCGAGAAGTTATACTCTGCGATTCCAGACCCGCAAGTCCAGCGTGGAAATTATGGGTATAACTGTAATAGACTGCCGGTGATGTCAATGATGGTTGGAGAGACCGTTGTAACTGTGGTTAATTCCAATAGCCACACTTCCTTGAAGCGTTTTGATAAACTATGGATAAAGTAAAGCTACATTGAGCATGGTCAGTTTTTTGCTGGCTGGACCGGATGGGTGGATGGGTGTATGTATTATGTAATGATTGAACGATTATACTAAAACAGTGAAAAGGTGTATATCTGTCTATTTACATTTGGCTGTTAAAATTTCGTTGTTTGGAGTGCAATAGGTGAAAAAAAAAAACAAAGTAATTTCCTGCTAACATGATATTTATGTAATCAACAATTATATTAATGATATTAAACATACGGATGAACTTATTGATACAAAATATTAGTATACAAAGCACGCTTCATTAAACAGATTTAACATATTCTTAACACCTGAATAAACGCGTTGTATACAGTCTAGTAGGTAAATGCGAAATGACATGTCTTGACGTTGTAGGGTAGACTGGGCATGGCTGTAACGATATGCTTTGTAATTTTGTTTATAAGAAGAGCAATCATGATGAAGATAAATATTTACTTTAAACCATGAAGATTAGATCGCGGTGAACGTGGCAGCATTGATAATGCTGATCGCACGTGTCATCTGCTTCATCCGCATTTTAAAACTTACTCTCAGTATAACAGTTCGCGAGATATATTATGATTTGTTACCTTTATGTCAACCGTACCAAGTCTCCCCTGCATCAAGACATTATGTACCCGGTCAACAAACAACTTCAAACCGCTTTTTATTACCGCTAGATGTCGCTGGTAACGTCTTATATACATAAATAACAATGGGAGAGTACGAGTCCTGACCATCTTTGGCTCTGATATGTGGTTTCTATAATACTGTGTTTACGGAAAATACTGGAGACACAGTGATGAGCGATGAACAATGGTAATCGATATTAAAAAATCTGCTGAATTACAACTTAATTTGTTTTTATTGTAAACAATTTATTATCGATGATAGTAAGCATTTTTTTTTAGCATCGGCCGTAATTTGATGTTATTTCGTTTTCTATTTTATGTTGATTCTTATACAATTGTTTTTCGCTCAAGAAAAGTAGATAATAATCGATAGTTGAAATTGCTCATTCCTATAAAGAATAGTTTCGATTAGATACTGTTATTAGTAATTTAAAACTTTAAGTACTGTCCCGTAAAAACTTAATAATATTTAACGTCATATTTAGTACCTACGTAAATGTTACCACCTGTAACGGTGAAAGAAAATCACGAGGAAACCTGGCTCATTTCAGAATTATTCATAATATGGTCTTAAGCCATGTGTAGTTTGTCAATCCGCAATTAATAGTCTTGGCAGACTATGGCCTTAATCTTTCATTCATAAAGAATCCCCGTATCCGAGAGTGGAACAATAATAGAGAAACTGATGATGATAATAGTGATGTTCATGAAATGCTTCTACCTATACATACAATTCTGTTATTGATAAAATTAATAAATGTAATGAGTAAAATAACTTATGATTTTTTTAAATATCTTTATTCAAATTATCGTTAAATTCTTACTAACAAAGTTATTAATATCATAATTTACAGTATCAATAACATTCTAGATTATGCAGAAATTAATTATTCAGCACTTAATTTACTGCCTCCTTGGTGGAGTGACCGCGAGCGCGATTGCCGTTCGAGAGGTCCTTCGATCAAATCCCGGGTCCGATATAGGCCTCCCCACTACCACGTTCTCAGTTCCATAGTGGAATGTAAACGTAGCTGGTGAAATGGGGGTATACTACACTCTTCTTCCTACATCTTTGAGGATTACAGGCGTTATGTTACGTTTGATACTCAATTTTACTTCCATTTTACGTAAATGATAATAAGTATAAGTTTCATAATGTTTCCAGTATAATAAATCCTTAATAGACTACATAATTTTAATCTTTACTACATAATTTTAATCTTTACTACATAATTTTAATCTTTACTACATAATTTTAATCTTTACTGCATAATTTTAATCTTTACTACATAATTTTAATCTTTACTACATAATTTTAATCTTTACTAAATAATTTTAATCTTTACTACATACTTTTAATCTTTATGTGTCAATTCACTGTATCGTGGGGAAGGACTTTACGCGACGGAACTATAAAACATACCTGTTACTGGGGCCGGGAAAGTTGGAAATCGTTATTAGAATTGTGCTATATTATACAAGCGGCCAAAAAACTTTAAATATGACATGATAAACGTTAAATATGATTAAATAGTGAATCTTAGGATCGTTTATATTAAAAGTGTGTAGGTAAATATGTACCTATACGTATTTCCAACAAGGATTCAGGATGCAGGATGCAGAAAACCAAACGTTCCATACTTAAGAAACCGTAATCTATTTTATATCTCATACCGATTTATACGGTAGTTTGCCGACTTTGTGGACGTTGTCACTTTTACCCATCGTGCATATTCTTCATTCTTAAACGTGTCATTAAATAGCTACTAATTCAAGCAGTGTAGTACATTACACGAAAAGTGCATGATATTCCATGGAAAAATATGACCTTCATGCGGCATATAAAACTCATTAACGCAATAAGCTTCTAATGTAGAACAAGGCGCATTTGATCCATTAAGGTTATATAGGTAGCAATAAATTCTTTGCTTACCTATTCTTACGGGGTGGATAAATCTGTTTTAATTCATTAATGTAAATATGATGAAGCGTGAGCGATATAACTTATCTATAATGATATCTAACTTGTTGATTTGTAAATTATCGAATATCACATATTTATCTGCTTCAACTTGATGTTTAGTAGATATCGCGACTCTAAAAGTGTGATTAAGACTTTGCTATTACAATTTCAGTTTTTAACTACAACTGGACACAACTGTTGGTGGTTTTTTTTTCCTAAAATGAAAACACAATATAACAAAAACATTTAAATACATTAAGCCGCGAGTTCGATTCGCTAGTTTTCAGTACGAAATAATATGTGACTATACGATACATAGGTAATTCTCTTAACGTCAACCACTCGTTTCTTTATAATGCAATAAACGATCAGGTAACTAGTGTCGGCGCGATGGATAAGGGGCACGTGCATGTTTATGTTTCAGTCAAGAATTGATTTTATTACGAGTGAGATGTAAACCGAACAGAATGAGTTATTATGAGCGCAGATATGGAAGCTCGAAGAAACACGCGAAAGTACTGGTAAGTGAATAGTGCTATTTGCTCGGCTTAGTCTTGATACTATACGGATTAGCTCGTATTTGATATATAAATAAAACACGTATCTACTACAACATCTGGTGCGGTAAATGCATATGTTATGTGGACTCTAATTCAATTATACTTATGGTCATTACAGAAATAGTTATTGATGTGTAAAAATGAAATTCACAATTAGTTGTACAACGTCGTAAGTATGTTTATGTTGTTGCTGGTACCATTGTTTCACTCGAGAAGTAATATATCGAGTATTATTTTCATGGACATATTCTATCGTAAGGTTGTACTGTGATATGTATAACGTTAATTACTGTTACAACTGTAACTATTGTTCTATTCATCTGTGATACAACACACGCTATAGCGGAGTCTCTCTAGGCTATCTAACCTACCGTGGCCGTCGACCAGCATACGGTCGACGGGACGTGGCAATCCCTTTTTTTTTCCTCAGGATAATGCATTTACGCATCCCATCGAGCCCGGGGGAGCCCGATGGGTATGTGGGACTCCTGGTCCCAGCCCTGAAACAGCCCTTTCTTGCGCCCAGAGAGGTGGTCCGTCTCTCTGACCCGCTCCGCGGCCTCCTTCTGCAATATGACAGATTCGCAGAAGGAGACCATGCACTCCCAGGACCTCCCGCTGCCGACCATGGCCTTGACCACTGCCGGCAGCGAGAGATCGGCCCCCATCGCCGCCACTAAGGCGGTGCGTTCTTGCGCCCACGCCGGGCATTCCACCAGCATGTGCTGCGCCGTATCTTCGGCGCAGTCACAGTGGTGGCACCGCGGAGTCGGCTCCCTCCGGGCCACGCGATGCAGGTACCGACCGAAGCATCGGTGCCCCGTCAGCACCTGCACCATTCGGAACGTGAGGACGCCGTGCCTCCGCTCCACCCATTGCTGGAGGACGGGACGGACCACCTCGAAGTCTGCTGGTCGGCCCGGCTTGCGGAGAAGAACGAGTATGCCCTCCTTCCACAACTGAGGGAAGTTCCCCGACGCTAAACAGACATCGAAGAGAGTCGCAGACGCTGGTCAAGGCACCTCGCAGTGCGCCTGCCTCCGCATCTAAGTCCGCCACTTCGGGTGGCCCCGAGAACCACGCCTGGACGATGGCCGCCTCCTTCGCAATCTCGCAGTCCAGGCGGGTCAGCGACCACCTCGGGAAGGCGGACCGATTCCTCGCGGGGACAGCGCCGCTGTCGGTGGAGGAGATCCCGAACCTTATGTATTTGTGGTCCGAGAGAGTCTCCGCCCCCTCCAGCACTCGCCATCCCCGAACACGTGCGGCAACAATGGGGGTCGCGAACGTGAGGTCCACTATGGACCCCCCACTATGCCGCTCGCACGTGTTTACGGACCCTCGATTGAGCAGCGACAGCCCCAATGTCGCTGCCCAGTCCTGCAGGACCTCCCCGCGAGGGTCCGTTGCTGGGGAACCCCAAGCCATGCATTTGGCATTGAAGTCCCCCAGAACGACCAGTCGCTCCGCCGTCAGACGAATGACCGAGGCCTCCAGTCTATCGAGAAAGGCCTCAAAGTCCGACAAGTTCCGATTGGGGGAGAAGTACACACCTAAAAAGGTGACCTCCCCCCACTCGGCCACCACATATCCCGGACCCCTCTCTTTGAGCGAGAGGGAGGGGGAACGCGGCGCCGCGGAACAAGCGATGGCCACGGAGCCGTCACCGTCGCCCACCCAATTGGGGCGAGCGGGGACGAAGTACGGCTCCGCAACCACTACCACGTCGATCAACCACTCCTCCATGTGCTGCAGTAGCAGATCCTGCGCACGAGAGGAATGGTTGATATTCGTCTGAAGGATGCTATAGCTTCGGACCAGAGCCATTCTAGTCCGTTGCCATTTCATCTTGCTCCTCCGACGGAGCGGCCGGCACCGAGGCGGCCGATGTCGAAGCGACCGGCGTTGGCGCGTCCGAGGTCGAAAGAACCATCGTTCGCTTTTTAGCCCCTGGAGGCTTGCAGCTCTTGCTACCCACTGGGTGGTCGGCCGGCATCTTCGCCTCCGCGCAGACCGGGCAGTGCGGGGCGGACGTACAGGTCGCCGCCCGATGCCCGGGTTTTCCGCAGCGGAAGCAAAGGTCGCCGCAGTCGAAGCAAGAGCCACACTTCTGCCTAGTGTGGCCTCGCCCCATGCAGCGATAACAACGCAACGGGCGAGGCTCTAAAGCCTGCACCCGTGCGGAGCTCCAGCCGACCAACAGCCGCCCCTCCTCCAGGAGCTTTTTGACGGCCACAACGGGGCACTGGACCCATGCAGACCCAGAGCCCCTAGGACCGTGGCGGATCTGCCCTGTCCTGACGTTCTCCGGGGAGCAACCGGTGCTCCGCGCCACGGCCGCCGAGACGTCAGCGTCGGACACGGAGTCGTCGAGGCCTATTATGCGCACTTCGGCACATTTTACGGGCCTCGACACCTTCACATCCCCGCCTAGGACAACGCGCAAGCGCTCTGCGAGCAGATCCGCCTTTGGACCGCTCTCCGCTCCCGGGAGCTCGATCATACGAGCTCCGGTGGCCGCTTCCCGGAAGCGGCATCCCCCTGTGATGCCGAGTTCAACCAGGTCGATCCCCTCCCGCGCCCTTGATAGGACGTTGGAGTAGGTCAGGCCATTATTCTCGGCATCCGGCTGCAGTGTCAACACCACTGCAGCCGACTTAGGGGCACGAAGCCGCCGCTTTTTTGCGGCGTTCCTCGCCGGAGCCGCAGGGAAGGCCTGAGGCACCTGTGCGGCAGTGCTGCTCACCGCTGCCCTCTTTTTACGGCCGCGTTTTTTGCGCTCAACTGTAGTCCATCCATCTTCTAAGGGGACTACAGGAGCGCTGGCGAGACTAGGAGGCCCAGTGGCGGCACGTGCGACTGAGCCCGCAGCCTTCGAAGGCCCGGCACCTCTGGCTGCGGCGGTCGCGTAGG
>DWDV01000063.1:0-23348 GCA_018245615.1 Mimoniades ocyalus | reverse complement strand
CATTTCTATTAGAAAATTAGAAAAGTTAAAAAAATCCAATGGTACCCGACCCGAGATTTAAACTCATGGCCTCTCGACCAGCAGTCTCGATTACAACCACTCGACCACTGCGGCAGTCAATAAGACAGTTTAATAAAATTGATAAAAATTTTAAGGAAATTACTTAAATAAAATATTTCAAAATGTAACACCTAGACAGTTAACACATAATGTGGTTTAAACATTTGTTACTGCAGTCATAAGCCCCTGTGGCCTAATGGATAAGGCATCGGCCTCCTAAGCCGGGGACTGTGGGTTCGAATCCCACCAGGGGTACTGACATCATAGCATTGAAATTGCCTTTTTACCTCGAATTATTTGTCTTCACTTTTGTGGTTATTTTTTGTAAACACAAAATAATACTTATTTACCAAAATTTGTTCACAGGTCAAGACAAGAGCGTATCATTTTATATGTTACTAGCGATTACCCGCGACTTCGTTCGCGCTAATTAAATAGTAACAAAATCAATTTAAACAGAAAAAATATATAAACTTGGTATCTTTTTCTCTAAGCTTCAGATTACTGAAATATCACTTAACATAACTGAATAATTGAGTTTTATTAATATAAATAGTTTATCGTGGAAATAATTAAATTACCATTCGATATTCATATAATTCTTTTCATCACTAATGTACGGTAGTGAATGTTGGATTTGGCAAAGACGTTAGGAAAGTAGAAATAATCGAAAGATAATATCATTGAGAATTAGCAATTTTTGTAACAAAATATATTTAGTTAACACTTTTAAGATAAATGAGTTGTATTGTTAAACTTAATTATTTAATTATTTTAATTGATATTTACATAATCTGAATCTTATAAAAAAATGCCACATTGGTCGTGTTGGTTGCAAAGGCGACTGCCGATCGAGAGGCCCTGGGTTCAAGTCCCGGGTCCGGGCACTACAGGATTTTTTAGTAGTGGCTCGTATCCTAGACTTATTGCAATATTGAAAATGAACTTTCAAATAAAACTTTACTCGGGTCTTTGGTATTACGAGCACACAGAAGCTTGCCCGTCGCCACCTATTTACACCAGTAGGCGTGCAAGATTTATTTTACGACTATATAAGCGGTTCGAAAAAGACAGCCTCAGTTAGTCCCTGAAACATTCGGAAACTGTAATAGACAGTTTCAGTTAAAGCTGTTTCGACTACTTCACTCAAACAGACAGCCAAAAACAAATATTTAAAGGCATGTTAAAGTTTTCGTAACGTGCAAATAATGACAAGAATTTTATTCTAAGCCGACAGCGAGAAATTTCAATTGTATATAATATAGACGATGTCTTTAATATATGTACCTATACATGTAATTATTTTGCAATATAATTATATTACATAACAAAATAAATGATGTGTAATGTTTCAACTATATTAAGCTACGTGTATATGTCAGTCAGAGCGACAGTATAAAAGAACTTGCCTGAGCTGGAGTACTTGTCGGTGAGCACCTCCAGGTAGGCGCAGTTGAGGCACATCCAGAGCCCCACCACGCTGGGCTCGCGCGGCCAGTACTCCGTGTACAGAAACGAGCGGATCTGGTTCGCGTGGCTCTGGTTCCCGCGCTCTATACTCACGTTGCGTATGTCAAAACACTGTAAAATCACACAGGTACTCAGAGACCACCACCTTTCCCCTGCTACTGTCCTGACAGACGCCTTTCGCCTCTACTACGTTAATTAAAGCCATCATACATTCTCTTCTGATAGATGAACTTTAGGCCTTTTTTTCTAACTTAGAATTTCTAGTAATGGCTCCGAGTCTGGATTCGTGTGGCGGTGTATAGCGATAAGCTTATCGCTCATTAAGGAACGTAAAGGCCACTGGTAACACGTAGGAGCGTACTGCATTCCTCTGCCTACCTCTTCGAAGATTGCAGGCTTCAAGTTATATTTTTAAATTTATATATTTTATATTTTAACACTGATAACTAACTACAGAACAAAAATCGATGCTCATCACTCAAACATTTGTCCTACGTTGGAATGGAACCCACTATCCTCGGCTTAGCAGTCAGATTCACCAACCGCTGTAGCAACGGGCTAATCAGTTTATAATAAAGTAATGCAATAAAAGAAACATGATATCTTACAGGTTTTTTGTCTGGCGGAAATATGCATACTTCACAAGGCGATGGTTTTCTATGAGTGACCTTTTCGGTCGTGGACTCGAAACGGATCCGATGTTGCGATGGCAGTAAGAATGGCGGTCTTAAAAGGGTGGCCGCTTTCAAGGCTGAGTTTCTTAATAAATTCAAACAATTCATTGCTGTTTTTCAGGCGGCTAACGATTTACTCGATCAATCCTATTTCATTGTTATTACGCCCTAGAAAACCGATATTTTTATGTTATTTATAAATGGTATTTTTTACATGTTGCCCAAATTTTTCTCTGTGTGACTTATAGGAGAATTTAGAATGACATATGTGTGGCGGAGGAATGTTTGGAACAGGTTGTTAAGTTATAGGCATGCATGTATATTTAAATTAGTGGTTACGTTTTTGGTTATAGCTCATTACTTCAGTAATAAAAATAAACAAAACTTGCTTTGCTACAAATTTTCTTTCAATAACATAATTGGGAATTTAGAATGAAATAATTATTTAAATGGATTACTGCCATGCCTTTTAATTAAAAAAAAATTAATACATCAAATTTGACTCAAGCGCCGTCACAATGCTGTTATATTACAATATATAACGAAATTTCCAAAAAAATGGAAAGCAAAACCTCATAATCATGATTCACATAACGTAATAAGCCTTAACGAACCATCGAAACCGCGGTAGAATGTCAACGGTGATAAATTTTATGAAGACTTTGAAAACGACAACAATCAAAATAGCGGTGGCAGACTTTCAACAGACACAATGTTTTCAGTACTGGCGAGGTCTTGCTGACAAGCCAAAATCAGACTCCATTACTAAACAAATTGTGGTAAGGTTTCATTAATAGCAGCGGATAATACATATTTGACAATAGGTACTGATCCTGTATAATTAGTTGTGATTGAATGACTATAAAAGCATTTCGTTCATTTTGCTATGATACAAGTAGGTATTTAGTAAATGTTTAATACTTAGTTTCTTTTGCATCGAACTTGAAAGAACGCGACATCATATACAGCAAAGTACCTAAGAGAAGAATAATTCTTTAAGATTATCTAAAAACGTATTTCTTGATAGATAAGTTGTACAAGTATATTGAAAATTGTACATAATTCGTGGCTAACTTTCACGCTATTTTTTTTCTGGATTTGTTTTCGTCCTTGGAACTTTAAATAGATCAAAGGTTGAAAATAAGTTGTTAGTAACGCCGATGCGGGAGAGCTACATAATGTAGCTGCTCGTGCGAAAAGCACAAGTTCAAGCTTATTACACATACGGTTTACAGAAAAAGAGCTTCACAGTATTTTATTTTTATTTAATGATGCAACTTACGCTATCTCTTGCAGAGGAGTTACTTATTTCAAGTACTAATTACGCCATCTATTGCAGGATAGTGATAAGTGGTATCATAGCTTTTCTATGCAAGAACATTAATAGAGTTTAGATTTGAATATTGTTACATTCTGGTTTGTTGACCCAGTTCACACTCTCACAATTGGCTTAAAGTCGATTCAAATGCGCTCAACAAAAGGTATATTTATCTCCGTGCTGTTCCTTAATTATATTACGGGATAAATTCTATACCAAATGTTGGTCCACATTATAGGCTACAAAACAAGAAGATAATCAACTTGGTTAACGGCTGGTCTCGTTGTGTACCAGACGGACTAATAATGAGCGTTAGAATACAATTTTTCAAACACGCCACATGAACAGACTCAACTTATCGTACTTAGAGCTTTGCCATATACATATGTATTTATATAGGCTACGCTTACGGTAAATAAGGTGGTAAATTGGTATATAAGGGAATATTGTTGAAATCTACTTAAATACAGCAATATAAACATTTTGAAAGATTCACGGCACCGACAAAGAGGAACGCCTACGCGTGCGCCGGGCTCGGCCCGCCGATGTGCCAAAAGTACTTCGGTTCGTTCGGGAAAACGCCTGCGTGGCGTGGCCTAGTTTCGCCAGCCATCACGGAAATTTCCATCTCATCCTGGGAGACTATGTCGCGCGAGCCTTAGCCCAAGGTAATGGTGAACAGAACACATTTACGAAATAATGACATTAAAAAAGAAAGACATTTTCAACTGAATGTTTAATATCCACGGATGGCTAGCGGTTGCCCACAACGTTTACTTTCATGTTATCTGTCCGAATCTCGTCGTTCAGCTACGAATCATACCCACAAAAACAAAAACATTTTTTACCACGTTTGTAGTAATTACATTTATTGCAACGTGATCTTGATCCATTCGTCGTACGTACTTCAGTTTCGAAAAAGATTTCAACAAAGAATTTTATTGCAGGTCATTCGATGCTAGCAGAGCAACAGGAAGCGAAGCACGGCTGGAGCCAAATCCGAGGTGTTGCGATAAGCACGACAGTGTGTCCGTGGGACGCAATGATGTTGGAACAATGGGCTAGATGCGTCACATGCAAGAAGTCACGACAGCTAGTTCATTTCACTGCACATTGCTTACGAGCGCCTGGATTGCATGATAAATATCGAGTGCATAACATACTGCAGGTATGAACCATATTCATTTTTTAAGTTTTAACAGAACATTTATATTAAATAAGGATTCGAAAGTATTTGTACTAGGTATTTGAGAATAAAAATAAACTCATCAATATTTTAAACTCGTATTATTGACCTAGTTAGGTATAGTACTTGAAGTATTATCGTTAATGTTGATGTAAATATCTTTCAGGTGGTTCTACTCGTCCCACCAAACGTTCCAAGAGCCAGTGAAATAGTACACATGCTCGCCAAAAATACGATCAAACGCGGTCGAGAGGTCGGGCTGCCTGTTCTTCGGTTTGACGTTACCAATAACTCTGTGTAGGTACAATACTAGCATTTGTTACTGAAAATACCATATCAGTCTTTTGAATCTATATTTCAAAAGTAAATCAATGAATAAATTCAACGAAAAATATATAACACTATACAGAATTTGCAAGATCTACCATTAATATGAAATCTGTAATTTGTAAGTTTCGTGGTATTGTTTCGGTGTGAAGATAACGTAAATCTTTTTCAATGTCCTCAAGAATAACAATGTTTAATGTGTACAACTTACACGTAAACTTAGGTGAATAAATTTGTGTTACTTGTATCAAATAAAAATGAGATTTTAAACTACTCTTATGCGACATCACACCTGTAAGTCTAGAAGTGGTAAGCAGAAGAGTGTAGTACACTCCCACGTTACACCGGTTACGTTTACGTCCCAGCATGGAATATGTGGTGAGTCTATTGCCATACAGCGAATACGTATTCAGACTCCGAGTCACAACGAGAAAATCTAAGTTAGTAAAATTCAATAGCGCTGGACCTGGGATTTGATCCGAGGACCTCTCGATCGGCAGTCCAGTTTGTAACCAAAGCGACCAACGAAACAGTCAACATTTAGAACATTTATTGAATAAACTTATTTACAGAGCAAAAGCATTAGACGACCTTAATTTAGTAAAAGAATGGGAGCTATCATACGACTCGTTGCCGGATGATTCTTTAATTGATAGAAAAGAAGCTTTCGAGTTTACAGACCCTAAGATGATATATCCTAAAACAGAAAAAAGACTGATCGTAAAGGATAAAGAAGAAAAACTAGGAATGCAACCACAGGACAAGGAGCACTTTATTGCAGTATATACGGCCAATCATCATATCGCCAAAATATAAGATTATTTTTATTACATTTGAAAATTTAATATAGAGAACATTTCTCCACTGTGATATTATTTGTAATTAAAGTAAACCCATAACTGCTTGAAACCGATTTAATTTTAACGGTTCAGATTACAAGATTTATTAGGTTGTATCAGATTTTCAGAATTCTTAATACAATCTGATTTTTATCGGCGTCCTCTCACGGTGATAATTAAAAATAAGAAACAATCGTTTTGACTCTGATATTATTAGATAAGTGCCACTTCGTTGTATTCAAAACAGATACACATCGAATTGCTAAGCTCCAACTGTTTTTTTATAATCTAGAACTATTATGTGGCGATAGTCGATAACGCGCGATATGCGATTTACAACGTGTCTATGTAGCCCTATTGTTCAATGTTATTGGTCAAAGCTGCCGACACAGCTGTATTCAAACTAAAAAGACAAAGCATACGTCTACAGCTGTCATAATAATACACAATTCAGGTTAGGTCATTGATCTGATTAACTGACCCATGGTTGGCAACAGTGGTGAACCTCCTGAGTGTTGGTTATGATGATGATGAGTGTTGCATATTTTATAAGCCTCACATCAGTTTTGTATTATTTTGTACAATACGACCGTTTTAATCAAAAAAGCGAAAGAAAATATTCCATTGGTTTTACCTAGTGGCAATGAAATGAAAAACCATTACAATATTAATGTGATCACGTCTGGAGACAACCGCAGGTACGTCGTTAAATAATAATTGTACACGATTCATTTGTTTTCTTCTTTTAAAAGTTCCAATTTAAAGCGTTATTAAAAAAATAAACAATTTCTAAATTAGTAAAAATTTTATGATTAGTAACGAATCTTTGACCAAATTTCAACTACAGCTACAGTTGTACATAACATTTGTTATGAAACCGTTGCAGACAGAACTTAGAGATTTCATATAACATAAAATGGGAAACGGTCTAATAGGTGACAATATGAATAATTTATAACCTTGACAGCTTGGTGCCTACCATGTTTGCACGTTTGGAGAGCCTGATGATCTTGCAGAATAGTGTAATTGCTACGTAGTTCACTTCCTACTTGTCTACTATCTAGAGTTGCGCAGTAGCGGAGACATTGTTGCCTTTAAGTAACGGTTTCAAAACGATCGAGTCGCCCATACACTATTTCGTGCATGGCTCTTTGTAGATCGTAATTTGTTGTCGCTGGGGCAACCATCTATTGATGTTGCCCTCGAAAAGTTTATTAACCAACAAATCATTTGGTAACTTGATAATGTTGAAACTAGGAAATGCTGAAAGGAACCAAATTGAGAAAACGAAATCAAAGTAAGACGGGTAAATATTACAATTGTCTGAAATGTCACGTTTTGTCAGTTTTGAATATAATCATTTTATTGCTTAATAAGAAGCTAAAAAAACATAAAAAAATAGATGCTGAAATTTATTTAGACGTTATTTATTTAAGTATAGTAGTTGAATAGTGCCAACAAATAGATAAGATTGTAAGACGTACCTAACTCATCCTTTTTTACCCCGAAACAGTTGTTTTGTAGTTGGATATGCCTAATTCGAGGTCACAGTTCAACAGCGATCCAGCGGTTCGCCGGGCTTCAGTGGCGACCATTTTGTAGGCGATTTGTAATTTTGTAGGCGACAAGTATACACCGTAGAAATTTGTTTACACTCAGGGCTACGCAAAGCCGCTACCGACGTTTAACTAAATATTACGAAAGACGACACAGACCGCAATCGGCAGTTATATAAAATACAACTTCGGAACGATTGAATAGAGTGTGCGAACAGACCTGAACGTCGAGATACTTTTTGTCTGTATTTACTGAGGTAATAAAAATAAAACTAGCTCTGTTGATAGATATAAATATATCAAAGACAGAACATTTACGAAACGTTTCCTGATGTACCTACCTACATAACTGTAACACCTGCTAGTGTTACAATATGTTTATTTTAAGAGTTGTTATTCGCATTGTCAAGTATCATTGAGTTTTCAAATTATTGAGCAAATATTTTTAATTGCAGAATAGAAGGCAAGGAGGAACTTCGCTTAAATAAAGTTTTTAGTAATCATTTTCGGATACGCAATATTTTCTGACCGTATGTACCTACATATATGGTACAGAATCTCAGTATCGCAACGTATATGATATGTGTAGATTGTGATTGTTATTGCTAGAAAGGAAAGGAATACAAGAATCTATATCAGAATGTATCAGCATATATTTTGGTAACTTTATTTTATATTTACAGACCTTTGTCACCATGAAGTTAGAAGTATTGTTTCTGGCCATTTTACATTATGCTACAAGTATTCCGCTGACTACATTTGAGGACTTAGAAGTCGCCGATGACACGATGTCCGTGGGATCGTACGCGCGGGAAATTAGAGCTACGGCTGTGAGTTTATACACAATTTAAAGAACGTTATAGATAACAAAACAATCATTCTCAGCATATCTTTTCAATATAATTAAGTGCACTAAACACAAAAAATTTCTTTTTACTTATATATGTAAAACTGACGTTCTAGTAGTTGCTTGAAGTCTAAATTTATGCCTACTGTATGCCAATAGGCTCACCCTCTATTCTATGGTGGGATGTCAGCTTAACTGTTAAAATGCAGGAGTGTAGGTACTACACTTTTCTGCCCAATTCTTCGTGTGATTACAGGCGTGAGGTTAAATTTTAATAGTTGGATATGTGTATAATTCATAATAACATCCTCTGCTATTCTAGCCTGAGGATTATGACAGGTCTTACGAAAATGAAGGTGACGGTGAGGTTGGGTACTCGCGCAAGAAGTCAGGTGGTGGAAAGAAGGGCTACCAACATTTCGACTCTTATCATAAGAAGGCTGGCGACAACTACGAGTTCGAAAAGCAAGACTCCTACGGACTAGACAAGGAAAGCCAAGATGCTGCGCATAGCCACAGACATGAGAAAAAAGGTGAAAGACCTGCTCCGTTGATAAGGCGACCTATTAAGTTTGTTAGACGATTTTTAAAGTGGATATTTTAAATGAAAGATTTCAACCAAAAAAGTACTCCCATATACTTATATTCTTTTTCTAAAATTGTGAATTGAAATATGGAATCCATTGAAATCATCATGAGTTAAGATTTTACAATAAACGAGTTATGCAACCTTTACAAAAAGATTGGAGTAAGGTTAATAAAGATTATCTTAATGATGTTTATAAATCGAGTTTTAATGAATGTATTAAGATATAAAGGCTTAACGTAGATAAAATATAATAAGTTTCGTAGAATTAACCATTTAGATTTAACATTACCCAATAATTCGTCTATTATTAAATTTTTTAGTAAAATAAATACTCTTGATTTTACGCTTGTAGCTTGTAATAAAGATATTGTTCTCAAAAGCTTATACATTTTTATTCATTACTTACTTTACAGTAAAAAATGATCACGAGCCAGAATATGAAGAAGAAGAAGAAGATCGTTCAGAAAAAGCCAAGAAGTCAGACAAGAAAGAAAACAGACATTACGAGGAGTTGAAGTAAGATTTCTTTATTTTCATTATAGCTAAGGACCAATATGTTTATACGAGTATTACCGTATGTTAGCATTCAATTACAACTAAGTGAGGTACTTCACTTAACTTTAAATTTTAATATTCTTAGCAATTTAAGATTATAAATTTCAATATTATTATTGTATTTAATTCATAAACATAAAAATGCTAAAACAAAACCAAATTGTAAGCATACTAAATAATTATTTATCACTGTCTTTCAGAGAGGGCGCTAGTGACGGCAACGGTGGAATAGAAGCATATGGACATGACCACAGAGATTACATCCTGCCAGAAAAATATACATGGGGCAAAGATGATGACGAATACAACTAAAATCATGTAAAGAATAACTATGGATTTCTTAAAATATTGTACTTAGCATAAGTACATACACGTTTAGGAAGTAATATGTTTTTTCAGGACTGATAGATTAATAAAAGATAGCTACTAGTTTAACACATAGCCGATAGTAAATTCAAAGAGATGCTTTGTGCTTGTGCCCTAATACTTCTACTGAGTTCAGCGGTTACTATAAGTTATAGCGAAGTATAGTTTGCTGAAGAAAGATGCAAAATAATATTTACCTACTCGTTGAGCGATATCTATTGATTTACTTACAATTCCGAAAAAACGCAGTGCATTAATTTTAAGTATTTTGTACCTAACGTTTACTGTAATTCCCACCTTATCAAGGTATATAAAAATATATTTAAATAAAACAATGATCTGTCTTTTCTTTTCCTGAGTAAAACGTTTTCTTCCTTGAGTACTGCGTTCAGATATTACTAGGCGTTGAAACTGTACACTGTCAAAATAATACTTCAAAATTTAGAAGAATATAACAACCACGTAGTAAAACATTGTAAGTATTTAAACACGCAATCTAAAACTCACTAAAGTGAAATTCTTTAATTCCCAAAAAGTAAGCAGGAGCCATAAATACTGTGAAACGAAATTCAGAACATGAAAAGTCTTGTGACGTTAACGCTGACGTTTAAGATTGACGTTTGAATCAGTTGTGTTTTGCTTGTGCGACGAATCTAAAATAAAAATCATCGTTTTAGAAACTAGCTAAGAGTCCCGCTACATTTTGTCATGTGAATGCTGGAGGTGCCAACAATAACAATCATGAAGGTGAAATTAGATATATTTGCTGCTATCATACTGGGCATCGTGCACTGTACTTTCTCGGGTAAGGAGGCAATTATTTAATTGAATCAATTTATTTCGATCGTGTTCTAGAGTTTCATTCTTTTTAACAGAACACATCCTGCCCTGCAACGTCACCGCTCTGGAAGTTTGCCCTGGGGAGAATCAAATATGTATTGAAGTTACAAAGGAATGTGTTTGTATTGATGGATATACTAGAGTAGGTGATGACTGTGCAAAGGAGGTACCTAGTCATTTTTCTAATCATGACGCTACGGCCGCTGTCGTCTCAATTTTTACCATTGCTCTTGTAGTCGGTGGCCTTGTGCTGGTTGCAGTGAAGTACAAATTAATGGATTACATCCGACAGAAAATTAACTCACGAAGGAACAATGACATCATGTATGAAGATGTGATGATTGGCAATGATGATCCACCTCTCAACCCATAACTGCTGCTCCTTTAGATATCAAGATAATTTGAGAATTTATTATTTGTTGTAACTGTTACCATTGTTAAGGTGTTCTATTGCCAGTATGATACTTTATGTAAAAGATGAGCGCTTTTTTTTGATATGTTGTTGTCCTGATTAAATAATGATCCAGTTTTTCACAGTATAACTTTTAAATCATTATTTTTTTGTGTAAATTATTCTGATGATTATTAACAACTATGGAAGATCAAGACAGAGAAAACATATGATGACATATTATTTGAAATAAAATGTTATTTTTTTCCCTGTATAGAAATTTTTAAAGAAATTTATAATTTTATAATGGTATTCAGAAAAAGTCTCTTAATAGTGTGATTTTATGTTCTGTGAAGACACTAGGAATACTGAAACCTCATATATATGACATTAATATAGAATCATAGAGGAACCTACCAAGGTTACAAAATAAAAATAATACATGTCTTAAAATAAAATTGCCTGCCTCATATGTTGAGTGATTAAAGTGAAACTTCCAGGTTGGGTACTATCAGACTTTTCGTGACTTAAAATTTCTAGTAGGAGCTCAGTCCACAATTGTGTCTGGTATGTGTCAATAGTCTCACCTCCTTTTCCATAGTGGAATGAAATTTTACATCCCAGAGTTACAGAATCAGAAGTTTCAAAAACCAGTGTACATGTATGAAAAGTGTAATGAATGTAGAAGAAGCACAGTTAGTCAGTAAAGGTCACTTGGAAGTTCCTGCTTACCCTATGCGGCGCCTGGTGTGCCAACCCAATACCAGTTATGATAGCAAGCTATCATTTATCCTGTATTCAGTGTGTTAAGCAGACATATGTATAGCAAATTTCTAATTTGGTAATATTCAACTCATCCATAATAACAGATATTTCTGGCAAGCAATTGTATTTTTGGCAAGTTTCTGATAAACAATTGTACAAAATTCATGTAATCCGAATTCTCCTTGAAGATCTATATAAAGAGGAAAATATTTGGGATGTTCTGAAGATATTTGCAGCAACAAAAGAATTTGTTTAAAATTATTATGTGTAACTTATTTAAGTTCTAATTGAAATATAAAATTATGTGTCAAGTCAGAATAATGGTCATCAGAGCTATGTATGTCATAGAGCTATCAGAGCTACTTGGCAATAGAATGTTTGAACAGTGAGTGTATGTTGTGGTTAGCATTGGTAAAAAAAATTGTATCCTATGCATAATTTTGAACTGACGTAATTATTAATTTATTCACCAATGACTTGTACAGTGATGTAATTTTATATTATTTACATATACAATTCCCTAATTTGAATAATGCAAAAATCAATTTGCATTTAACTGTATCTTTGCAATATTTTTAGAAGTAATTAATACAGTGCTAGCAGCTGCTCATTATTCAGAAAATAATCCACTACATTTAATCAAAATTATTTTTTTATTTACTTGTTGGTATTATGTGTATTATTTCCTAGTAATTAGTACATTATTTTAGGTGTGAAGATGTAATGATAATTACTGTAAAGGAAATAGCAGGTTGTGAATTTGACTTGTCCAATGATTAGTTCAATAACAGCAGCCAAGTAACTTACTGTGTTTTTTACTGTTAGGTGGATTAAATGTGGATTAGGAACTTCATTTGAACTATTGTGTGCTCTTTAAAATATTGGTATCAATAGATCCATGTTGTTCATTTTAAAAAATTATTCACTGAATAATGTGCTAGAATTACAAAAATAACTCAAAGATATATCAAATGCTTAAATGATTGAAGTTTCTATGATATAAATTGCCAAGATTTTATTCAGTGTCATTCCAGTCTATATGTAGGTTGATTCATCATTATTTTAGACTAATTTTTATCAAAGGGGTTACCAATGTTTTTAAGTAATGTGTATTGTTGTAACTTAGTTGTTTTTTAATTTTGACACTTATCAAAGTAAGAAAAAGACATTATTAATTGTGCACATTACGAAAGCTATAACACATATTGTAAATTGTATAATGATTTGATAATTTCCCAAAGGTATCATGTTACATATAATTTATGAAGTGACATACATCATAACATATATTGTGTCTTTTATGATGCTGTTTTATAACATGCATTAGTTATTTCAAATGTCATTAATACACTTTATTAATGTAGATAATATCTTTATACTTTAAATTATATCAAAAATTTGTTGATTCGGTTTTGTTTCCTGATGGTGTTCCATCATATTTATTAAAATTAAATGCGGATTACTTGTCTGTGCTCAATATCACCAAAGACTGCAGTGTTAGTACTATGAAAATTTGATTTTTGCCTTCTAAATTATAGTTTAATTAATAAACTGAATAACTTTAGTTTAAATATTAACAAGATGTGTTACATACTCATCATTATAAGATATTTCTAATTTTGCTCTTTAGTCGTGACAATTTATTATTTGTTTAGTTTTATGTTTCTTTTAATCAGCTTTATCTAGTTTATATAATAATAATTTTCCATTTATCGAGACAGAACTCAATTAATATTACTCAATTTCAAAACAGTCTGTTTAAGTTAAGGATAAAAATCAAATTTTTTGTTCAACATTTTTTAAACTTTTCTATTGAATAAAGTTGTAGTCATATTCACGATTTTCCTTAGCTATAATGTTATTCCTAAACAATTAATACGAAATAATAGTGTTGGAATGCCTTGTGTGATAAAATTTATCTGTGTTTATGTTGATGTTTTGCTCTCACCTTTTATTTTATAATTACTAATTATTCGTTTATATGCCAGTAGTTTCCATTATTTTGAGTAATCATTTATGGGACTGTGGACTAAAAACAGTTAGACAATTGAGAATATATTACATAATAGAAAAATATCATGTATTATAAAAAAACATATTGTAACCATAAATATTAAGATGACTGTGGAAATATGTTTACCTATTCAATATGACGTTATCATTCGCTTTCTACGATGGATAACATGAATGCATAAAAATACAAAAGGATCAAGCTGAAAACATTAAATAAAACAAAAACCTCACATATGTCTAATTGCGATGGTCGCGTAATACCTGCCATTTTTTTTTAAATAGAAGCAAGTTTTCATGTTACAGAAACTAACTAAAGTGCTCTAGATGTAATTTCGATGTATTATCCACCAATATGTTATAAGTTTATGTTAATGTATGTATATATGTGAATGTATGTAATATTCATTGGAAGGACGTAAAGATTATTCAAATTTGTTTTTATAAAGTGTATTACAAACTTGCCATATGTGTGAAACTTGTAATTGATTGTGTAATAAATTTATTAATACTATATATTAATGTTGTTATGAAAATAGCTCCAACACGCCTCTCCTTGTGAATATCTAATAGCAACATTAATTCATCTTTATTAGTTCATTTTACAATAAGTACAAAACATTCATATGTTAAAGTCATGGCAAAGAAACAATTTGAAGATCTAAAGTAGCAGTGACGTTTTATTATATTCTTAGAAAGCAGTTATGTAAGTACCTTTGAGATCAATGTAATTATTACTATCGTGGTGTGGAAAAATGTTTAATAAATGGTTTTAATTGCTAACTGCCTTATTAGTCGAATGGTTGCAAGTGGAACTGCTGGTCGAGACATCCTGGGTTCGATTCCCGGGTCGTATACTACTGGGTTTTCCTCATACGTAATTTCTAGCAGTGGCTTGGAGTATGGATTCGTGCGTTGTGTATGGCAATAGGCTCAGTCCCTGTTCCACAGTGAGATGTAAAACGTAACTGCTGAAACGCCGGTGGCCCTCTTCTGCCAACCTGTTTGGTAATTACAGGCGTGATGTTACTTTATATCTAACCAAACAACTCATGCTATAGTGATTTGTGCATGAATTTTATATTGGGGCTTCATATATTGTAAACGTAAAGTTTACGTATATTACGCAGTTTATTAAATGTAATGTAATCAAATGTTACAAGTTGATTTAATTGTATATTTTTAAAATAAATACTCTGTGATACTAAAATATTTTTTATTGCTGATTAATATAAACTATCTAAAATAAAATTTCCTTTGGCTATGGAGAATAACATTTAGGCATTAGTGAGACGGAAGGAGTTACGGGGAAGCCGCGCCTTCGCCATCACTCCCTGCATCAAGCGCAAAGCCTCTCTGTACACACGATTGGGCACTTACTAAAAAAACGCAGAGTAATAAGATTTTGTCTATTTAATTGTTATTAATACCATTAAGTTTTTCTCAACACTCTATTATTTATTTATTTACGCTGATTTTATATTTAACTGAAACCTTAATATATTTGATACAAATAGCATGTATTATTGTGGATTTATTATTCAATATTTCAAAATATTATTCAATGTATATTTATACGATGTTTAATAAATGTGTTTTTATTAATATCTTGTGTAAAAATGGTTCTGTGTGCGTGTAATTCCGCGTGGCCGTAGAGTTGCTATACTTGCGGCTGGTCATTAGTGGTCATTTAATTAGATTTTTTAATTTCATTGTTAAAATTAAAATATTCTTGTATATGTCTTTCTTTTCATTTCTGTACATGTTGCAATTTAAGTGACAAAGAGACACCATATTTATATAGACTTAGTAGTATGAGGTTGGAATCTATGTCTGCACCATAACCTACAAGTATGAGCATGTTTGTAAGATTAAGCATCGCTTCCTGCCACGCTAAGGAAACGGTCGTCTAGAAAACAAGCTTCGCCATAAGAATCTTGACAACACTAACACTTGCGACATCTTGATAGACCGATGACGACACTCTGAGAGCAGGCCCTCCTGCAATTAAGTTTATCTACACCAATAACCCTCTTATTAGTGGAGTGACGTGAAACGTTGCTTGGTACTTAGCGGTGGTGCTCGCTACTAAGACAAGCAGTGTTAAAATCTTCGGACACTCGTATAAGACTGTAAAAGAATATTTTTATGTAGTTGATAACTGCATACAAAGAGAGAGATGAATATATAAGTAGGTACATTAGCATTGTAAAGATAGGTATTTGGCGTAATTTGGCACTCAATGATCTCTGCCTGCTCAGTAAGAGACCTGGAGCCATGATATAATAATAAGAGCCAAAGATGTTAATTTTTCATGAAAAAATCTTGAGTCTGTGAAAAAATAGTAAGTTAAAAATGTACTAACTTTCGAAAGTCACATTAAGTTATTAATAAAATTATGAGATGTCATATACAATATTAAACTAACTTGTTCACAGATATTCAAACAATTACTTTATTAAAATTTAATATCTCCAACAACACTTCACTTGGAGTAAAAGTAAAACTGGTAGTTGTTATTGAGTTTTTTACTTCATTAATAATTTGAGAAATAAAACATCTAATAATGCATGCTTCCATGCATAACATTCAATTACCCACTCATACAAAAAATATTAATGTCAACAATATAAAAGATACTTACCAGTAAAAGCATTATAAAAAACCACAAAATTATACAAGAAGACCAATAGGTAATGGAATGCTCGAGTTTCTGATGGAGTCTCCGCTGTACCCCACACCAACATGGGCAGTGTGAACAGCAAACTTGTGTTAGCTAATGAAAATGATTTCAGCAGCCGGGTCACTGACACTGAAATTGGGAATACAATTCATTACAATCATTAATTATTTAAAAATAATGTAATTTTTTTCTCATAAACTACATCATCAAAGAGACAAATAGTTAAATGCCGTTTGGCAGACTAATAATTGTAACTGAGCTGACACAGTTATGTAGGTTCTTCTGAATATAACAACACAGAAGTCTGTTTTAGGTAGGTATGTGTAACATTCAGTGACAGTTGATGGTTAGTAAGATTTGGTTTGACCGCAACCTTTAGGATGTCAGGTTACACAAACCCATAAGATAGCCCCATACTAAAAATCTCTCAACGTGTCGTAAAGAAATTTTCATTTAAATTATTTTAAAATCATCACCAAAATAACAGCAGAGTAATACAGACCTGCATTTTGTGTTGTGAATGACTTAGTCAACCTTATTAATATGTGTATACTAGATATAAATACCACAATCCCTGAAAAATGGAAAAAAAAAAATATGTTACACAGAAAGCTGACTTCGGGGATACCTCTCAGGCCTCCTCATGTATGTTCAGCAGACAAATGCAATGAACTTTACAATGCAGTTTTGCAATGAACAATTAAATTACATAATGTTATTTTCACGTGTACAATCCATCAATAGTTATTGAGCATTTAACCATGAACATTTCTATGTTAAGATTAAAATGAAGGCACACTGGTTGGTCCTAGAAATTTTACTTTTATTGGAGTGCTCAGTATGAATGGTCCACTTATTGTTCATTAAACTGACACACTGGAACAATTTAGTCTTCACACTGTGGCTTGTGCACCATAATATATATTTTAAAATTTCCTACAATATTTCCATTAGCCAGATAACCATGTCCATTTTATAAATTGTAAGATCTACACCACAATAAACAATCTAACAGCCACCTGATAAACAAGAGTGCATGTGTTCGTTCAATTTTATAGAGGTTATACAGTCTATAAAATTGGATGAACACATGTTAAAATTCCCTGTTCCCTGTTAAAACAGTACTTGGAATACAATGCATCATATATGGAAATGTGTGACTAAGTTCCCTCCCTGTTTGCAGTTGGCTACCTCATTGGTCAAATGGTTCCATGCATGACTGCCACTTGAGAGGTCCTGGGTTCAAATACCAGGTTGGGTGATCAACATCATCAAGATTTAGCCATGTTCTATGGCAATAGGCTGAGCACGTATTCGATGATGAGATGTAAACATAACTGGTGAAATCTGAGTGTACTACACTCTTCTGTCTACCTCTTCGGGAATTATAGGCAGGATGGTACATCCATATATTATTATTTATTATTATGTATATTATTATATATTAAAACCCAGAAGTTTCAACTTCTTGAACATGACTTAATGAGTATATTTTCTAGGTGGAGTAATGGAGTATACCAGTCAATGTAGATATAAATTGTACATAGAAATCCTTCTCCCATATGAACAAATCTGAGTCTTCCCTCTCTTCTTGAACCCAGCCTTTGCAATCACTTCTCCATGGCTCTGGTAAATTAAATTTATAGGAGAGATTTCTGTAAAAAATCATAATATTATGATTAGTTATCCAGTAATCAGAAACTACACTAATTGTAACTACAATTTTTTAAATTATTAGACGGGCTAAGGTTGGCCATTGTCATGATATGTCTTACAATGGTCTATGCATGCCTAGTAAGTCTCACCACCCTTGCTTTGAAGATTCTTAATAAGGTTATATTTGGCTAAAAAGAAATGCTAACAGTGTTCCACTCCCTAGCTGTCTGGATAATAAATGTGGAATCAAACAGTGCTATTCTAGTAATTGGGATATCTGTCAGATAAGGATGGTATTCTGCTGTGTGTCAAGATATTAATAATGGTAATGTATTTTTCTATGTGTGCAAAACTCATAAGAATACTCAAAGAAACACTTACAAATATGTGGTATTGACAGTGCTATTAGTATGTATATCACACATAGTATTGATGGCTATATTGAAGAGACTATCATTGCGCCACACTCCATATGTTTCTAGCATTATTAGAATGACAAACAGCTTCCAGTAGGACTGAAAATAATAACAAACTGTTACATAGTAAGTTAAACATTTCAGTCTTTCATACATCAAACTCAATGATATTGATGGTGCCTTTTTCTCAAACCTCCCTGTGGGTTTTGGATCCCGTAGAGTAACAAAAGAAACAATCTTAACAAGATCCATCAGTGTCTAAAGACAGGTTAACCTGTCAAGTATCTGTAGCTCTAACTATACTATTAAGTAAAGTAAATTGATGGTCATGTTATGGTGGGTCCATTCTGTAGATAATGTGGTCAATGATTACCTTAAAAGTTGTATTATAAATTATGTGTCTTTGAGCTTCTTTAGACATCAACACTAGATCAATCATAACTATCACTGGGTCATATTCTATATATTTATCCACAATACCCTTGCAGATTTCCTGAAATCACATAAATGAAGAATATTTGATGAAACTATTTTAGACGAGGTATATAACTTATGTATATTAGTTTGCTCAAAAAATACTTAGGCATATATCAATCGTTCCTATACCCACGACATAATGCATTTGCTACTTTATTATGAACAAAAAACTGAAATCTAAAATCGATTTAAGTTATTTTATGAAACTAACACATTTTGTTAGCTTGAGCACTGAAGGTCCGTAAGTCCTATATAATGCCCCAGCGGGTACGCCACAATTCACACATTTATATCCAGATTTCTCTTCCATTCCTTTTTTTACCGTTGTTTATTTATTGTCAGTAACATTTCAAATATCTCAACTAAGATTTCCTTTCTGGAACGTTTAAAATCCTTTTTTTCTACCTACAACATTAGTGCACTGCTATATTCCAAATTTATCAATATTAATTTTACATTAACTAAGTCTCAAATTTTGGGATGTTCCAAATAAATATAACGCATTAAATAATATAAAGTGGTCAATTTTTCAGCGAGATGTAATAAATTTCACGTTTCATTTTTTATAATGTTTACAATCATTTTCATTTCAATATTTTCAATTGACATTGACAAGCTAGTCATTATTTCGCGTTTAGTTTTTGCTTTCTCTGTCACTAATATAATTATTTCAAGAAAAGGAAACTTCTCGTTTAATTATTCCTTTACACTTTTCTATCAGGTTAAATATGATACCTATGTATATACTATGTAATATACGTTTTTTTTGCGTAAAATATTATGGCAATAAAATATAATTGCTTTGTTTACCACGGTGACCACAATAGAATTGTCTACGCCCCTGGCTATGCTATGTTATTTTTCGACGACAAATTTTATTGCCATTATTTAATTTTCATTACGGTATGCTTTTATATTCCATTATAAACTAGCAAAGCTTGATACAGCAAGAACAGTACCTACTCTTATTTCATATGTTTTTCTTATTATGAATTCGTTAATTCCGGTTTACTATCCTGAAAGTCAAATAATTAGGATTTAAAAAGTCAAAGAAGTTAAAATAAAATAAAATCGATTAAAAAAAATATATCGACGATTTTTGAATCGTAACATCACGCATGTAATCACTGAAAAGGTGCTGTGTTTTACTCCCAAATTTCTCCGGTCATGATTACGACTCAATACGGAACAGGGGGTGAACATATTGATATACCTATACACCGGGCACAAACCCAAACTCCGAGCCACTACCAGAAATTTCTACTAGAAAATTAAAGTTACCATAATTGATGGAGTATTATAATCTATAGTCGGTTCATTCAATATATTCAATTATTTTTAAGCCTTCAGTTATCTTCGCAAGCCGAACTAAACTTTGAGACATTTTTACTTACTTTAGTTTACCTACCATAAAATATTAGTTACATTTATAAACTGTGAGACCCATGGCAAAGATGCAGTTAGTGATAGAATAATTGAATGAACCACACTTTCACCAACCAATTGAACCTCATGTTTTCTTGCTTTAGTTACCATAAAAATATAAGTTACATTTATAAACTGTGAGACTCAAGGCGAAGATGAAGTTAGTGATAGAATAATTTTATTAAAGTTCAAAATAATTCAATGAATTAAATAAATATTGTTCTAAGTTTTTAATATGCATATATCATCTGAAAGATTAAACCTATTTATTTATGTATTCTGAATTTTAATACGCAGTGTGAAATAGACATTCTTAGTCAGATATCTTGTCTACTATTGTCATTTCCCTTATCGAGTATTAAGTTAATTAAGATTAAAGACGCAATTTTAAGATCGTAAATCGAATAATTTTAAGAGAATTCTTAATTAAATGCCTACAATCTGAGAAAAATTTTCACTTGCTTCCTGGTTTCCTAAAACCACACAATCCTTTTTTTGGTATTTGTTGTATTTAGGGTCTTGGTATTTTTGTGAAAGCGGTGGAAGTATAGTTATTTTGGTTCTTGGTATTTCTGTGAAAGCGGTGGAAGGGGTCGTCTTATTTAATACCTTATATTTTATGATATATTAAAAGGATACTTATGGAGCATTTATTTAATAATTTTGTCATATAAACAGCGTGTACAAGAAGATGTGCCTACCTGCTTTCGTATTAAAGCACGTGTAAAATATAAAAGTGCCACAAACGACTTCACCGTCAGTTGTTTAAATATACTCTCATAAGTTAAATCCGAGTGAAACGATGCTTACCTCTGCGAGTTGGCAATATAAATGTAAATTTGTTAAAACGAATGCTCAGATAGGCTCGGCGCATACAAAGTTGGTAAGTAAGCCAAGCGCCGGTCAACATAAGGTGCCTATAGCACAGCTTGAAATAATATATTTAACTATCCGTAGTAGGTACCTACTATGTAAAGACCTAGTGGAATATCTGCCGCGTTATTTAAATGAATTGTATTCACGAAACTGCATGCACCTATTTGAGCAGTAACTTACTTTTAACGTTAGTCAAAATTCTTAAAATAGCCATTCAACCATCCATCGTTGTTCCATCCGTCCATCCTTCCGATGTTGTTCTCACTGGTAGGTATATTATGACATAGGGTAAACCATACAATGACTGACAATATAAGCTGACTTCTACCATGAAGGTGGTACATTTTCATGCATAAATATTTTATAATACATAGTTTTTGGATCTTATAGTTTTATCGGGTACTATTACCTATTGATTTATTCGATGTACAAAAAGTGGTATGTATAAGGAATCACGTAACATCACGCCTGTAATTAAAGCGTATCATTATTATATCATCACGCCAAGTCCCTCACAGTATAGTCAGAGAACACTGAGTGTCAAATAACTTTTATGTTCAAACACCTGACAAGATTATTGTACATTAATCACTCTCTTTGTACACTTCAGTTGAGCTGCTAAATATTTAATAATCTATAAAACTACTCACGAAACGTTTGAAAGTAAGTAAGACACTGTTTCTAATTACGATCCACCGTTGCAGTAATGCAGGTGTCGGTAACTAATAACTGTTCCTTGGGTCGGGTGGAGAAGGAATATCCATCGAAGGCAGCCAACTAAGCGAGACACGGCGCGACTGCTGACCGCAATATCAATTTCGCATTGCAAGAGACGTCGTCGTTAGATCAAGGGACTTTTCATTTACATCCTACGACTGAAATTAAGTGTACGATTGCTAAACATTAATTGCCTTGCATAATAAACTTAACTTGAGATGAAATCCGTACCGAAGAATGTCTTAAAGGATTATTGATACCTAAAGATGATCATAAATTGAATATTAAATATGCCCTTGATATATAAGTATATTATCCTTTTTTGTGTACGATAAGGGACAATGCGACTAAGATATCGTGAAGTATAAATAGAGTTTTCGATTCGAATTTAAAATAATTGGATGGGCCAACTGATTCAGCGAACGTAGCCGCGGGCAGAAGCTGGCTTACCGGAACTGGGAAATTGCCTGAACGTATTTGAATAATGCGCCCGACTAAGTCAACGGTTTGTCGATCATTCAGCAGATCGTTGTATTGAAACAATACCTATTCAGATAATTAATTGGAAAACGTCAAATAGTACTTAACCTGAGTAACTTTTAAGGAAATACTTATTTTTATGCAATTCCATTTATATCTCAAGTTTATTACTTACAACTCAGTATATGTACAGACCTAATTATGCAAATTAAATTTATATTTCTTACTGGTGGTGATACCATATGAGAACGAATATAATTATAAGGAAACCGACACACACAGAATGTAATACGAGAATTTAATATTCATTATATTATATTATCTTTTGTATTTTAACTTTATTAACTTAAAAAAGTCAATATATTTTTTTGGGCTGCTTTTGATGTAGGTGGTCAGAATATATGTAGTTCCCGCGTTGTGCGGTTGTGCGCTTAATTGCTCAATCGGCGAACTTATTTGGGTCATTATCTAAACTTAATATGAACTCTGTTTCGAACAACGCGCAGCGCCCCGCTCGGCGCCGTAAAGTTTGAACAACAATTTTAATTGTTACATAGTTGTAATGGCTTGTTTACACTGTGTCGCCAGCTTTAACCCTCCCTTCCTTTACATGTGCTTTGACCTTCACATAGTCAGAGGATTCAGTCGTGCGTTGTTTTAAAGCTGGCTTTAAAGTGTGCAAATATAACACGTTTCGTAAATAACAGAGTTATACTGAGAAATTACTTAAGCAAAATTGCTATTACATTTTTATACGAACCACAATATACTGTGAGTACCTACTGTGACAGACCATCAAAACCTGTATACACCCATTTACAAATT